>JAPFFP010070417.1:0-24438 GCA_026153255.1 Solanum medicagineum
CGCTATCTGATGCACATGGTTGTTCTGTCCTTCAACAATTTTCTAACAATGCTGATTCTCCTGCCCCGGTAGTACTTGAATCAGCTAGCCAAGATACCCAACATGAAAGTTTCCTCAATTACATCTCAAGAGTTTCTATCCGAAGGTGGCATACAAAAATTACCTTGGTGTTAATGAATCTTTTATTCTTGATATAGTTGCCTTTTTTTACACTGGTGCTGATCTTGATTGTGTCCAAGAAGGACTAATTCCTACCAAATTCTTTGAAAAAACTAAAGAGGCTCTCTGAGCTGCTAATAGCAGTGGATCAGGGATCCAATTCAAACTCTCTGATGTTCAAGTGCGAACTTCCATAGGAAACTCCACTTTATCCAACTCTACGTCGTTCGTGTTGGTCAAAGATATTATAGATCCAGTCATCTTAGGCACTCCTTTAATTGAAAAACTCCTTCCTTTCAGATCCACAACTCAAGGTATTGAAGTCGAGTGTGGTAATATCTTTGTTTCGTTTGATAAGCCTCCTATCAGAAGAATCTTATCTGCACTAAAGTCCAAGTAAGCTCAAATCAACTTCCTCAAAGAATAAGTTGCACTCCAAAGGATGCAACAACAATTACAAGAAACTTCCCTCCAGGCCAAGGTTAGAGCCCTTGAGGACAAACTAAACAAGAGCTTTAGGTAGATTTACCAACAACCTTTTGGAATAGCAAAAAACACGTAGTTAGACTTCATTGTGAGCCTGACTTTGATGAGAAAACCATTCCTAAAAAAGGTCGCCCCGTCCAAATGAACCATGAGCTCACAATACATTGCTAGGATGAAATCAATGACCTTCTCAAAAAATAAATTATGTCTCCAAGAAAATCCCCTTGGAGTTGTGCCGTATTCTGTGTCAACAAAAATTCTGAGATTGAACGAGGATTCCCTCGATTAGTCATCAATTACAAACCCTTGAACTCTGCTCTTTGATGGATTAGCTATCCAATTCCTAATAAAAAGGATCTCCTCCAGTGCCTCTATGCTGCTACAATCATTTCAATGTTTGACCTAAAATCTGATTTTTGGCAAATACAAATCGACCCCAGTGATCGTTACAAAACTGCTTTTATTGTACCTTTTGGGTAGTATGAGTGGACTGTTATGCTCTTTGGATTTAAGAATGCCCCTTCACAATTCCAAAAAATAATGAGTGACATTTTCAATCAATTTTCCAAATTCATCATCGTCTATATTGACGATGTTTTGGTATTTTCCACCAGCATTGAACAACATTTCAAACATTTAAGAACTTTTTTCAAAGTCATTAAAAAATGGCTTGGTTTTATCCAAAACTAAATACAATCTATTCCAAGTTAATATTTTATTTCTTGGACATAGTATCCAATAATGTACCATATTACCTATCCAAAGATCAATCCAATTTGCTGATAAATTTCCTGATCAAATTCTTTATAAAACTCAGCTCCAAGGGTTCTTGTGGTGTGTCAAATATATAACAGATTTTACTCTAGGACTTAGTAATTTACTAAAACCCCTCCATAATAGGATGAAAAAACCACCTCCTCCGTGGACAGATATCCACACAAATGTCATGCGTGAGATCAAACTACGGGCCAAAGACCTTCCTTGTCTATCTCTTCCTGACCCGAATTGTTCGCATAAAGTTCCTACATCTCGACGGGTCTGGGCTCTATCCTTGGTTAATTGTCTCAAAATCTTATCTTGCCGTCAGATTTTAAGGGCAACTTGTTGGATCAAGGTCGCTGGCTAACCATAGGTGATCTGGTCATAGGGGATGATACCACCAGAATACTAATTTTGGAGTTCTTCTTTGACCAAATCTCTAAGGGATTTAGGCAGTCCATCAAGAAATTTTTTTCCTTCCAATATGGAAGATTTCCATCTGGCTTTTCATAAATTCTTCTGAAGAATGAATCCTTATACCACTAAGAATCAGATAGACTTTTTCATTTAAGATAGTTCAATATTTCAGAAGAACGTTCTCTAAAGATACTTTGACTTCCTATGACAGTCTTGATGATGGTATAAACCAATGTATTTGTCAAGTCAGGAATGGTATGCCCATCTCTAAGGATTGGATTTCCTAATGAGTCTTCCCCAACACTCTGGAAAATGTTCTGTTTATCCTCATCGCTAAGATGGGTATCCCACCACCCTTTTAAGCTTGCCTGTGAATCTTGCAACAAGGACATGGGTAGTACGTTAGTCAGTATAATTATGGGCTATTCTGTAAGTAGTGGCCACTATAGTAATCTGTTGGAGTTTGGAAAAAGAATGTTGTATTCGGAGCAACCATCTATGTTCTATTAATAGATACTGTTGGCGTTGTAGTTATTTTGCATAACTTCAGGCTTTTCTTCTAAGGAAACATCAGGATGGGTAGCCCTAGGTAATATAATTTTTGTGGCCTTCTCCAAGGAGCAACTTCAAGAGGGACCTCCTCTTCAGGGTCTCGGTCTGAAGCAACTTCTTCTAAGACTCCAATCGACAAAGAGGACATCTCTTTGCAAGGGGTATTTGCAGCTAAGGTTTTTTCCATTTCTGAGATTCGATGTTGAAGGTCAGAAAGAGGAGGAGTTTGTTAGATGCTTTGTGAAATTGGAGTTCTTTAATGATTGTCCTAGGGATCCCATAGGGCTTGAAGAGAGGTACTGAGGAGGTAGAAGCCTCGGAAGGTTTGAAAGTAATAATTGAGGCTGGCAAGGATGATCTTAATACTAGAAATTCTCCAAGGGCATGCAAATACTTGTTTGTATAATTATTCTGTTCAATAATATTTATGATATCTCTTCTGCTAACGACTTCAGTTTCAGCTCTCTTCTTAAAAAGTGCTGTTACTATGGAGCTGTCAGCAAAAGACATCGTAGGCCCTTGTGATGGAGCAAGTTCAGAAGTTATTTCCCTTGCCTTAGGGGTTCTCCATACTTTTGAAATACTTATTAATTTTAAAAAAGGGCATTCTAAATGGTGGTATATGCATAAGCTTCAAACCACTCAAAGAAATGAATTTATTTTTGGACAGAGTTCAGTAAACTATAATAAATTTCTTGAAAATCTTTTCTCTCATTATTTTGAAAATTATTGAAGAACCAAGTCCTTTTCAAAATATTTTTGGATGACTAAAACTCTTGTCTAAGGTTTTCTTTGTCAATTTGAAAATCTCGTGTCAAAACACCCAGTTCTGCACTCAAAGCTGAATAGGTAGGGAATTCTAACGGGTCATCATTGATTGTAGAGGCTTCTACCGAGTAGCTGGTCTGAGGGATCTTGCGATCAATATCAACGGTTTCAATCTTAGTAGGAAATAAAGAAATCAAGTGACTCGTTACTTCAGGTCGGACAGACGAGGAGGTGGAGACCCTTTGGCTAAGGGATCTTTGAAAAGAAATTGAGACAGTTCCACTAGAAAATTGTTAGTTCTGTGAGACGGTAGTATTAGCTGGCTTCTCAGCCTGGGTTGCATCCTGCAACAACTAGTTCTGAGGTAAAAACACTTGATTCTAAGAGATAGGATTGGGCACAGATTGATGAGATCGCTGGAGATCCATTTTGAAAAGAATAGTTTAGCCTTTATAGCTACTTCTCAAGGCATCGGTATTAAAGGCTGAACTCATAGCCTTATATTGGACCCTATAAATAATTGCTATGGAGAGAGACCCATATTTGGTTTTGTAATTGGAAGTTTTGACATTCATAGTCAAGGAATCTAAGATGTTCATATCTTTGAGAGATACAGTGAAATTTGGGAATCAGTCAAAATAGATTGGACCACTACAGAGACTGGTTTCCTCCATTCCTATGAGAGAGTCATTAAAATCCAAGAACTTTGAGTCCCTAAGACAAAGAAGAAGATAAGTATCTAGACCTTCTTTAGAAAGAGGCTTAGCAACAATCTGGACAAGTCCAAAGTGAAGATAATTGTATTTTTTTCTATATTTTTCTATAGACTTGCGGTTGAGAAGTTTGATATCCTCATGATCTAACTCAAGAGGAATTGTTTGTTCAATGGTGGAAATATGGTAATCACTTGTTAATGGCCACCTAGAAGATTTGTAAATGGTAGACTTGGGATGTTTTGGGATCTTCCAGTTGTCAATGAATTGCTGCAGATTAGAGAAAATAATCTCTTCCTTGAGCTTGGAATTGGGTGAAATGGAGGAAGGTGAGGTTGAAGCAAAGGGAGTTTTAGAGGAGGAAAATGAACTAAAGAATGACATGACGAGATCTGCAAAAAAAAAAAAAAAAGAATTAGTTAAGCAAACAACAATAATGACTTAAATGCTCCCTGTCCTTAGACCAAGACACCAATAGGTTCCATAACGAAAATTATTCAAGTTCTTAACTCAATCTTATACGGAAGAGTCAGATCAGATAGTTAAGTTAATAGACTTAATTTTATATATAAAGGCTAGATCTTTTTCATTTTAAAAAGTTTTATAATTAGATGATCCAAAAATTTTTAAATAACCATCTGTAAGTCCACTAAGTGTTTAATGACACTCCAGCCGCTTCTTAGGGATAACTCCTATAGTGTAAATCTGGATGGATCACAGATTTATGGATATGGGAAGTAAGTTGGCCAGTACAATTATGGGTTGTTCTGTAAGCAATGGACACCATAGTCATCTGCTGGAGTTTGGATAGAATGTTGTATTCAGAGCAACAATCTATGTTCCATTCATAGATACTGTTAAGCATTGTAGTTATTTTGCATAACTTCAAGCTTTTCTTGTAAGGCAACATCAGGATGGGTAGCGCTAGGGTAATATAATTTTGTGGTCTTCTCCAATTGGAATACTCATATCTAACAGGAGCAACTTCAAGTGGTACCTCATCTTCAGGGTCCTGGTCTGAAGCAACCTCTTCTAAGACTCCAATCGACCGAGAGGACGTCTCTTTGCAAGGATATTTGGAGCTATGGTTTTTTCTATTTCTGAGATTCGATGTTGAAGCTCAGATGGAGGAGGAGTGCATTAGATGATTTGTGAAATTGGAGTTCTTTAACGATTGTCCTAGGGATCTCATAGGACTTGAAGAGAGATAATGAGGAGGTAGAAACCTCCGAAGGTTTGAAAGAAGTAGTTGAGGCTGGCAAGGACGGTCTTGACACTAGAGATTCTCCAAGAGCATGCAGATACTATGTTTTATAATTATTCTGTTCAATAATGTTTTTGATATCTCTTCCGCTAACTGCTTCAGTTTCAGCTCTCTTCCTAAATGGTGCTGCTCCTATGGAGCTGTCAACAAAATACATTATAAATCCTTGTGATAGAGGAAGTTCAGAAGTTATTTCATCTCCGTTAAGTGTTTTCCATACTTTCGAAACATTTATTGATTTTTAAAAAGGGCATTCTAAAAGGTGGTAATCTGCATAAGCTTCAAACCACTCAAAGAAATGAATTTGTTTTTGGACAGAGTTCAAACAATCAAAATAAATTTCTTGAAAATCTTTTCTCTCATTATTTTGAAATTATTGAAGAACCAAGTCCTTTTCAAAATATTTTTGGGTGAGTAAAACTCTCGTTTAAGGTTTTCTTTATCAACTTGAGAATGTTGTGTCAAAATACCTAGTTCTCCACCCAAAGATGAATAGTAGGGGATTTTGACGGGTCATCATTGATTGTAGAGGTTTCTACTGAGTAACTGGTCTAAGGGATCTTTCAATCAAAATCAACGATTTTAACCCTAGTAGGAAATAAAGAAACCAAGTGTCTCGCTGCTTCAGATGGGACAGAAAGGAGGTGGAGACCTTTTGGTTAAGGGATCTTTGAAAAGAAATTGAGACAGTTCCACTAGAAAACTATTGGATCTGTTAGGCGATAGTATTAGCTGGCTTCTCATCCTGGGTTGATGCAATCAATTCTGAGGTAAAGAAATTTGATTCTAAGAGATAAGCTTGGGCATAGATAGATGAGATCGCTGGAGATCCTTTTTGAAAAGAATAGTTTCGCCTTTATAGCTAGTTCTCATAGCACCAGTATTAAAGGCTGATCTCATGGCCTTACATTGGACCCTATAAATAATTTCTATGGGGAAAGACCTAGTTTTGGTGTTGTAATTGGAAGTTTAAACGTTTAGAGTCTAGGAATCTAAGATGTTCATATCTTTGAGAGATACAGTGGAATTTGGGAAGTAATCAAAATAGATTAGACCACTATAGATACTGGTTTCCACCATTCCTAGGAGAGAGTCATTAAAATCCAAAAACTTTGAGTCCCTAAGACATAGAAGAAGAGAAGTATCTAGACCTTCTCTAGAAAGAGACTTAGTGGCAATCTGGATAAGTACAAGGTGAAGATTATTGTATTTTCGTCTATATTTTTCTATATACTTAGGGGTTAGGCTGCCTACATCCAACCCCCCCTCACCCCGCAATGAGCGGGAGCCTTTTGAGGCACTGGGGTATGTTGTTGTTGTTGTTGTTGTATTTTTCTATATACTTAGGGTTAAGAAATTTGATACCCTCATGATCTGAATCAAGAGGAATTGTTTGTTCAATGTTGGAAATATGGTAACCACTTGTTAATGGTCACCTAGAAGATTTGTAAATGGTAAACTGGGATGTTTTGGGATCTTTCGGTCGTCAATAGATTGCTGCAATTCATAGAAATTAATCTCTTCCTTGAGCTTGGAATTGGGTGAAATCGAGGAAGATGGGGTTGCAGCAGAGGCAGTTTTAGAGGAGGAGGAAAAGAAACTAAAGAAGGACATGACGAGATCTATATAAAAAAGAATTAGTTAAGCAAACAAGAATAATGACTTAAATGCTCCTTGTCCTTGGATCAAGAGACCAATAGGTTCCATAAAGAAAATTATTCAAGTTCTTAACTCTATATTATACGAAAGTGTCAGATCTGATAGTTAAGTTAATAGACTTAATATTATACATAAAGGCTAGATCTTTTTCATTTTAAGAAGTTCTATAATTAGATGATCCAAAGGTTTTTAAATAACCATCTATAAGTCCACTAAGTCTTTAATGACACTCCAGCCGGTTCTTAGGGATACCTCCTATGGTGAAGATCTGCATAGATCAAAGTACCATCTGCATAAGGAAATGGATCCTACCAATTTTTATAAGTTAATTCTTCTTTTAAAGAATAGATCTGACAATACCCTATAGTAGCAAGCTAAAAACAAGAATAATAATCTTTACTTCCCCCATTGCTCTGATACCAAGTATCAAAGCTGGGTTTTTGAGAGATATAATACTTAATTGTTTATAGGGTCCAATATAAGTCCATGAGTTAATTAGATTATACACCAAAGGCTTTGATACCAAGTACCCGGAAGCGAACCCCCTAAAATAATAGAGGTAGAGTACGGGGAAGAAGGATAGGAAGCAAAAAAGGATAATATTAAATGCAAATGATAACCAAAGTAGAAATGCAATATAATAGGTTAGGCGGCAGGGCCGACCATAAAATGCAGTCTAATTCATTAATTCGAAGTAAGTGGCAGTGCGAGCCATAAATTACAAAGAGAAAATAATAAAATATAAGTACTAATAAAAGTAAAAAAAAAAGCAAAGCTTTAAAAATTAAAAATTGATATTATAATCAATTAAACTTTGAAAGTAGGAAGGAGCAAACTCTAACCAATATTCTTGAGAGACAGCGCTATTGAAAGTGAAAGAATAAGAGATCTTACAAATGGAAAGGTTGGCTCTATTTATAGCCAAAAATTTGCTACAGTAAAAGTGCTACAGTATTTGTGAATAAATGCATCCATGCATTTTTGTATTCGAGAGAGTTTTTTGTATCTGGCTGGGTGTATGCCCCAATCTTTGGGTGAGATTATCTTGTTGGTCCATACTGTGGTATGTGTAACCTAGCTTTGTGTTTGTTTATCTTTGTGGGGTTTGAACAAGCATGATCGGGTGTTTGTGAGTATAAACTCATAAATCCCTAAGTATATACTGGGGTTTTTTGGACGAAGTTTTCGGAAGGGCTAAGCATCTTCTTAGCAACTTCTTATGGATTGGGATGCCACAATTTGGGATCAATTTGGATAAGTGGGTATACTATGTCATTTTTAAAGTAGGTTGCGTCTCGGAGGATGATCTTTTGGTAGAGGAAGTTGACTGAGAAGTGCCTAAAGGGTTTGATTTGCATACCGCTTTTGTTTGTCGAGAAAAATTATACGGGAAATTGATGGGGCTTTCGACCTCCATCAAGTTACGAGAGGTACTGATAGCAGCCACCTAGGAAGAAGAAGAAATTGGAGTGGGGCTTGGAGCCACCACTTTAGAAGTCAAAGAAGTTGGTGCGTGGCTTTTGGCCGCCGCTTTGGAAGTTGAGGCATGGATTTGGGTTGTAGCCTGAGAGCATATCTTTTTGAAGAATTGGAATTGGTTGATCATTGTTCTTCTACTGGTGGGAGTCATAGTAGGTTCTTTGAATCCCATCAGCTGACACCAATTTTTGAAACCTTTCTCCGACCACGAGGAGCTCATTGTCTGAGCTAGTTGAGCTGCTTCTTCTTCTGCTTCTTCAACTGGGCCAACCCATTTCTTAGGATTAGAAATTGGAATTGTGCTTTGGCTTGTATACTCCAAGAGGAATGACGGTGGTATACCTTTCATGGCCTAATTTGCTGAGGTTTGATATCTTGGTTGGCCTGTCCCAGCCTTATCTGTCGAGGGTTGCTTGGCGGCAACTTCAATTGCTCGTTGTTGTGAAACAACTTGAGTATTATCAGGAGAAACTGATGTTGTATTATCGTCTTGTGACAATAATAGGGGTAGCGTACGGGTATGAAGGATATGAAGCAAAAAAGGATAATAATAAATGCAAATGATATCCAAATTATAAATGCAATATAATAGGTTAGGCAGCAGGGCTGACCATAAAATGCGATCTATTAATTAATTAGAAGTCGGTAGGATTTCGAACTGATAAGTACTAATAAAAATAAATAAAAGCAAAATTTTAAAAATTGAAAATTATTATAATAGTAAATTAAACTTTGAAAGTACAAAGGAAGGAGCAAACTCTAACCAATATTCTTGAGGAGAGAGAGATCTTGAAAGTGAAAGAATAAGATGACTTACAAATGGAAAGGATGGCTCTATTTATAGCAAAAAATTTGCTACAATGAAAGTGCTACAGTATTGCTACAGTAGTGCTACAAGATCTTCCACTTATTGATTGGATTCTTATGTCATGGATGACTTCATTTTTAGAGATATCATTGTAGACCAAATTTGAGGATGATTTCTTCTTCATCTTCGGATTATGACTATTCTCATGTCTGCGAATGATTGACAGGGAGTCCTGCCTTAATTTGTTGAAGGATTTTTTCTATCTTGTTGATGAAGTCCCCCTTGCTACTAGAGCTAGCTAACTGTGCAGCTGCAATTGATTTTTATTGTAAAAATTGTATTTGGGCTGCACCTGTTGGGATTAGATATCCTGGGTTTTGTGTGTCTCTCTCTCTCTCTCTCTCTCTCTCTCTCTCTCTGTGTGTGTGTGTATATATATATATAAATTCCATGAGATATGACTTAGCACTGAGAGGGCGTTGGTAGATGCCATGATCCCATAACTATGTGCCATCCTAGGAATGATGTTTATTTCTTATGCCTAAAAGGTGTGCTAATGGATCTATTTAGCTTATATTATAGAAGCTCACCATGCTAGGATATATCCCAAAGAGTGGGGTGAAATGAGGGGTTCTCACCATGCTAGGATAAAGCCTATAGGGTGAGGATCGAGTTTACCTTGGCAAAGTAGACTTCTCTTACCTCGATGTAGAGTGAACATTGATATTCCATATATTAGTCCTCATGATCGTTTGGATGTCCCTTTTGGTCTTATTCCCACATATGTGTATTAAGGTTATGAATGGATTTATAATGCTTCTTCTCTTGATTTTTAAATGGTATGTCTATGCATATTATGTCCTTATCTATTTTTTACGATTATGCATATTGAGACTATTGTGATGTCCTTTAATTAATTGCATACCTGCATACTTAGTACATTTTATGAATTAACACATACTTCTTTGCCTACATGACCTAACCATGTAGGGATATATGGCGAGGAGATTATTCCATATTGAGGCGGGCACTCGAGTTCCTAAGCTTAAAGGTTTATTGTTAAGTTCTTATGCTAGGGGAATGATCCCTCATTATGCTTTCCATTTCATTTTTATTAAGACTTTATCTTTTAATTTTGATGTACATCTTGAGGGTGAGCTAGTAGTCTATGTGCTAGACCCCGCCAAGATCCTTATGTAGAGGCATGAATTGGACAAATGGACATGTGTATTCTCGTATTCTTGTTGTTATACTTTTTTCACTTGCTATTTTATCTGATATATGCTTACTTTACCTTATGAATGCTCATGATATGAACATGAGGCTTGGATGAGATATCACATTGGCCGTGTCACGGCTAGACCCTAGGTTTGAATTGTGACAGAATTACCGTTATTCAATTACAAAAATTAGACTAAAGGAAGGGAACATGGGTAGTAGGGAATTAAGAAAGTCATCAACTTAAAATTATCATCACAAGAAACAACAAAACATAGGATAAGGACTAATGAAAAGTCTCCATAGATACATTAGTGTCACATAGATAATATATAACTTTTCATCTAACAATACCTCTAGTCATGAGTGGGACGAGGGCCAAGACATGTTGCAGGTTCACCATCAAATTTATATAATCAAAGTAGCAATGTCTTAATATGGGTAGATAGAAAATGGATAATTCCCTCGAAATAGAGGACTCATCACAACCAAAGTCTTCAAGAACTGTACTAGCCACGAGGAGGTGGATGAGGAAGAGTTTCGATCCTTACATGGTTAGATCATGTAGGAAAAAAGTATGCTTTACTTCTTTGAATGTACTAAGTATACGGGATGCAATGCAACAAGGAAATCATAAGCCAGATTAGTTAAGATGCATAATCATATATAATTGTAACAAGATCAATATGACATGTATGAGCAATGCCTTAAACAAAACAAGCATGGAAGGTAATCATGATTACATAACATAGCATACATATATGTGGGAGGATACCATAACTGGCATAAAAGACCATGCGAGCAATTACATGAAATTTCGGTGTCATTCTGCACCAAAAAAGGAGAAGTCTACTTGCCAAGGTAGACTATACCCTATATTATGGGTAAAATGACGTAGTTGGATCTACTAGTGTAAGCCCATTTAGGGAAATAATGATAATGTTAGGACCCAAAATCAGATCACAACTAAAGGGAATAAAGTAAAGCAAAACCAATCAAAACCTTTAATACGAAATCCCAAAGTTTGGGGTTATGAGTACAAGAGCATCTAAAGTAGTACCAATGAGTAAATACAATTGTCTCAAATGAAGATACAACACAATCTGAATATGAAATACATAATCTAATACAAAAGTCAACAAAAGGAAGTCTTAAAGAAACAATTGTGACTCAAAGTCTGAACCTCGCCGCTGGATCCGACAATGAAGAAGGCCTATGAAAGAATAGAATCAAGTACCCTGCGAGGGTCCTGTGCTCGATCTTTAGGGAGAAAATAAAGTAAGGATGAACTTATCAAAATATACCAGCAGGTTCAAACGACTGGGTAGGAGGAATTGAACAGGTCTTTAATAACGAAGAATGTTGGCATCTGCATAAAAGAGTTAGTGCACCAACAAAATATAGATAAGGATAACGTGAGACAACAACAACAATAATAATGCTATACAATGAAATGTATAAATGCAATATGTAGGGTGGAATCACGACCATCTTCGATCGGTGTATACATCTACCTAGATAAGGCTAATAGGTACAAACTATTGGGGGGGGGGGGAGGCGGGGGGCGGTGTATTATCAGACCATATACTAAAATCTCTCAACCTTGTCACATCATCTTGATCAATGGGTGTGACAATAACTCAACCTTACCATCACAACATGGTTAAGAGGTGCAAAAAGGTGGTACAATTTCTCCCTTGCTACCTTAATTTTATAAAAAAGTGGAATAGTATCTCAGAAAGTGGTACATCTCACCCTTGCTGCCTTAGCGTAGGCAAGAGGTTTTATAATAGGTGGTATAGTATGCCAACCTTGCTACCTAGGCATAGTCCAAGGGGTGGTACAGATGCAACATGATAAGAGTGCATGCCAATGCCACATTTTCAAGTATGTATAATAGAAATAAATGATAATAGATGCATACAATAGCCATAACATCAAAAAGCTATACTAGGTGCATCAACTAGTTCCACAATGCCTTCAATATGTCTCAATTCACCACTCTCTCATCAATAATAAAAATGATAATGAAATTAGACTCTGCAAGTCTGTAAATATGCTTATAAATCCCAAATATATCACAACTAACATTAATTTACCACAAAAACTCTTCAAATGGCATCATAACTCTCATATTATGACAATAATATCCAAAATACCTATATTCGGAAGATTTTATATCATCAGTAGAATTACAATTTACTAAAGTTTCGGCATAATGGGTATCATATTTCCATTAAAATTTTATCATATCAGCCAATTTACTCATGAGTCAATCTAGGTCTTACAACTATCACAAGAATATGCCCAATAATTCAAATTCATTCCGAAAAACGTTAGTCATACCTACCTCAATGCCAAGACTGTACTTGGACAAGCTTTCAATCAACCCAAGCATCCAAACAATTACTAAATCAATCAATCACCATAAAAAATAGATATTACCTATCAAGAGATGAATTTTTATACCCATAGTGGCATGAATTAGGCTTAGGGAAAAAAATGATAAAAAATTAGGATTTAAATCCAAAGTTCTTGAATTTGAAAATTGACTTGAAATTATGAATCTATACGAGAAAAGAGTTTGTGGGTGAAAATTGGTAACAATCTAACCTACAGGCGTAGTTGTCACATGGCGAATAAGATACCTGAAGGCACCTTACACAAGCCATCTCAAGCATCTTAAGCATTCGTAGGCATTTAATAGAAACAAATTTGTGAAAAACTTGGGGACTATGGGAAATTTAAGCAATGAAGCAATAAAAAGTAGTGGAAATAACTAACATTCATTTGCGCATAAGCATAGCAACTACTACATCAATGGATGACGCCAGTAGCATTCAATCTCTAGCAAATAGAAAAGAATCCATAGTTGTGCAACATAGAAAGTAAACGACTCAAAAGAGCTACGAATAAATTGTCTCAAAACAACACTAAGATACATAATAGAAAGAAAAATGATAGAGTCCCGAACTAAGGGTTCACCTCAAATAATAAAGCTAGTCTTGAATGCTGAGTACTAGCCACGAGCCGGTGGAGGCGGGCCTATACCTGTATGGTGAAATCACGCGGGAAAAAATATGTTAGTATGTTGGAGTGTACTAAGTTTGTAAGATGCAATACATGAATGAAATCATAATTCCATCATTCATAAGTATAACATATAAATATGTAAGAGATAGGGGATACATAAAGTGAGTTTAAGCATGCACAGGGAATATAGCTTAATATGGATAAGAATCAATGCATGAGAGATAGCACACAATGAAAACATATCATAGAATCGTAAGCTTGCAGAAGTAGGCCTTAACTAACATTAAAGACCATGTGAGCTACTACATGGAGTCCAACATAACCCCCTATGTTGTCATGGGGAGACCACTTGCTGGATGGTACTCTATCAACTTTGCATGCATTATAATAAAATAAATGGTCTATATGGATCCACTAGCCTAGCCTACAAGGGCTCCTATGGTTGCACATAGTTAGGAACATTGAGATTTTAACTGTTATGGGTCATGCCTCAACTAATGGAATGAAACCCAATCTCAAGTCCACTCGGTGCTAAGTCATCCCACAGAACTTAGAATCAAAGTAGAAATCATAGGAGTAGCTCGAGCATTAGGAACCACTAAGTGAGAATTGTCCTTTTATCTTAGGGACATTTCTGAAACATGTTTTAGGGAAATTATCAACATGCTTATATCTTTAACAAATTATTACTTAAAACTTAATTTTAATGCCCTAATCATCATTAGATATCATAAAGGTTTACTTGAAAACTAGGTGGGTTAGGCTTTTTAAATGGAACAATCATAAATTACATAAGTCATAATGAAATTTATCATTTTAAGGACTATAAAAAATGCCCGACCTTTATCGACGTCGAGATCTATCATGGAGTCACCATGAATAGTTCAAATATGCATATATACTTAGTAAAATAGTCATAGGATATCATAAGTAGCATTTAATAACATAAATATCTTGAACTCACCATGAGCATGCATATTAACTTAAGGAACTTAAAGAAAAGGTAAAACACTTAAAAAGAAACTTTATGGGTGGAACTTGGAAGGACACCCATGAATCAACTCATATACCTTGAGGAAAATTAGGGGAAACGAACTTGAAACTTTGAAGAAGAAACCTTGGAAACATAGACTTTGTCCTAGATTGTTCTTGAGAGTCTTTGCCTTAGAGAATTTTAGGAATTAAAAGAATGAAGGAAAGAGTAGGGTCTTCAGGGTTTAAGGCTGATTTAGGACCTTTTTTTAATTCCCAAGACAATGTAGTTTAGGAATAGGATTGGAAGAGATAATCACACTACCCCTCATTAAAACTTTTAGATTCAAACTATGAAACGTCACTCATAGGCGGTAAGTCAGTCCATGAGCCATAGGTCCCTTTCGTCTGGTAACACATCGGAAATCCCTGAAACCTGACTTTGTCTGACGCAAAACCATGAACACTTATTATTGGTCGTGGTTGTACTTGTAGAGTCCTTCCACACTTAGCCATTTTTCATACCTTTTTGGGTCTTATTCCACGAACCACCCTACGGGCTATATCATGTTTCTCGGGCCGTCTGGTAACATGTACGCCACTATCCAGAAAACTCCGAATTTCCTTCATGCTTGATGGTCTCACTCACGACCCTACCTACAGATGAATGCATCTTATGGGCTGTCACTTGGTCCGTGGGTTACCCCACACTTGGAAACTTTTCCCCTTCCTAAAGTCTCATGTTTAAGGAATAATCCTAAGGTCGTAAGTACACCGACGGGCCATAAGTTTCCCTCGTGAACTATACTTTAGGTCATTTTTCAAGCCCACTTTTCTACACTCAAGGCTCCTAAACCAGGGGTCATTACAATACTACCCTCAAGTGTTCCATATGCTCTTATTTACCTCGAGAGTAGATAAGGATGTCATCAATAAACACCACGATGAACATGTCAAGGTAAGACTCGAACACCCTATTCATGAGGTCCATAAATATTGTTGGTATATCAGTGAGGCCGAACAACTTCTATAAAAAGTCGAGGTGACCATACCTAGTCCAAAATGCCATCTTAAGGATGTTATTTCTTCCACCCTCAATTGGTGATAACCGAATCTCAAGTCAACTTTGGAAAATAAGTAGTCCCGTGCAATTGATCAAATAAATCATATATTCTTGGAAGGGGATACTTATTCTTGATGGTGACCTCATTGAACTATTGGTAATCAATCCACATACTGAAACACCCCTCATGTGCCTCATAATGCTTTATTATCATAATTTTCATATATCTCAAAATTCATGCTTAATTTCGGAAAGTGAACTTCATATTCTTGATCGGGGGACAAAATTGAGTGGGAAATGGGTAATATTCGGATTTTAGAATACTCGTAGAAAAAAATAATTTTCACTAATTTACGATTTCTAGAGAGCCTGCACACCCAAGCCGCGACACGTATGAGGCGCGTAGAGTGTGTTCGGTGAGGCGCGCCTTGTCCGCGTTGCGCTAGTGGCACGGACCAGTGCAATTTTCCCCCCATTTTTCATATTTCGTTCAAGGGCATTGGGGTAACAACCCAATACCCATTTAGATGTGAAATACTCCAATACTTAGTTATTTTTCAATTTTAGAACTCATAAAATCCTCTCTAAAACCTCTCCAAGACTTTATCAAATGTCTCATTCAAACTCAATTTTGGAACTCAAGAACCCATCTCAAGCTTCAATTTTTCCTAATTCAATTTCAAGAAAATCTAAGTGTGAGGTATGTGGGTCTTTATCCATGGGTCCTTTCACCCATGGAGCCCAACCTTCTTATTTTATGAAATATTGCATGATTTCTAGTTGTATTACTTATGAGTATCTCTTATTATGAATTATGAACGTAAATTATGTTGGGTTTCATTAAGTATTGATTGATTATGCATGAAAATCTATTTCAAGCTTGTTCTATGAATTGATTTTTGTCTATTGAAACTATGCATGATTTGAGCTAAACTATGAACTATTGTAAATTTTAGAGATGAATTTCAAGATACCAAACAATATTGGTGGGTTGATTTGAATTGATTTTACTCCTTCTTGTTGTACTCTTGAGTTGCATGATTTTGAACAAGTGTCATGAACCCACCATGTGCTGATGAAATTACATGGAAAGAATTTCCAAGTTGTTGATGAACTATTGCATGATTTTCAAGTCAAGTGATTTCATGATAGTTGTGGGCTTCCAAGCATGTATTAAATTCATGAAAAGCATCTATGATGTTACAACTAACAAGTTGAGCCCTATTTCCAGATTTTATCCTCTTGTGAGCTATTTATGTGAAGTTGAGGGATCAAGCATGATTATTATTTTACCTTCATATTCAAGTTCAAGTTAAGCTCACTAGTAGAGGTCAAACATGTTAGTGAGCTATCATGTCTCTTTAAAGTTATTTATTTTTGATTAAAGCAATGATTATTTCAAGTATTCTGTGGGATTAGGCTTAGCACTGAGGATTAAGATGGCGCTCGAGTCAAGGGGTCCTTATATAAAGTCTTTAGTCTCTAAACTATGTGCCACCATAGGATTATATTATTTCCCCAAATGGGCTTTACTAAAGGATCCATCATGTGGGGCTGGTTTACCTTGTCAAGTATACCACACTTAGTCGAGGGGATGTCATGCCTCGATCACTTGCCGAGGAAGTGTCATGCCTCGGCTTCAAAGTTATAGCTCACTTGGTCTATGTTGGTTAAGGTCTCCTCCCACATATGTCTAATATATAATGCAAGTTAAATGTTTTACATGCATGTTTTATTACAAGCATTAATCATACATGTCATATTGAAATTATATCCATTGCCTATATGTATACATTTAAATATTATGGCTTATATCTTTGTTGCATTGCACCCTACATACTTAGAACATTCAAAGTACTAATGCATACTCTATGCCTATATGATATTAGCATGTAGGGACCAGAGCTCCTATAAATCCTTCTCCTCCACGTGCTAGTTCAATTCTTTGAAGAATGCTTTGGGGAGTCCTAAATTTCGAGGACAATAGCTATATTATTCATGCTATGTTGAGACTTCTTCTTTATGTTAGATACTTAATATCGTGAGGGTGATCTCGGGAAATGTCTTGGCCCTTGCCCCATTCTTAAGTAGCGGTGTTGTTGGATACTATATTGGTATATGCTTATGAGCTTGATTCACCTATGTTTTAATGATTATGAAAGACTTCCCTTAGTTTCGTTCCCCTTTTGAAATACTTGACTCTTGTTATTGTCTTATTTTGCTTCCACAACCAAGGATGTGGACATGATATGCTAAGAGGTATGTTTGGGATGTCTCCAGACTTCCAATTTGTCGTGTCACATCTAGGTCCTAGGCTTGGCTCATGACAAGCTTGGTATGAGAGCACTAGGTTGTTAATGGTGCTCGAACATCCATTACACCGCGTCAATTAGAGTCTTATTTATGGTTATGAAGCACGCCACAACTATGGATAAGAGGCTATGAGGCATTCTAGGAAATGTTTCACTTCTACATGATTTATGTCATGCGGTAGAGCTAAATCCTCTAAAGCTTATTACTGATTCCAAACCATTATATTTCAGAATATGTCTTAAGCTATTCAGAATGGTGGACAGGACAGTAACCATCTCTCACATGAGGGCCAACTTCCCAATGATGACATATCAAATGCATAGATTCACAATGCTCTATGGCTATTGTCCACGGTTATAACTGCTCAAGTCAACCAATTGTTGGGTGCCCCCGAGACCTCAAATGATAAGGGGGAGGGGAGAGAAAGGCTAAGAGGGACCGAGTTGAGGGTGCTTCATCTTTTACTAGTCTACTGGTGACCAAGTACAAAAAGGAAAGGATCCCTTTCGCCATTTGTCAAGGGTGTGGCAAGAAGCATCAAGGGAAGTGTTTGGCAGGCATTGAGGGTTGTTATAAGTATGGTGGTGTTGGGAATAAGATGAGAGATTTCCTGGTGGCCTCAAAGGAAGGGAGAAGAAAGGTTTAATTTGAAGGTGTCATCTATATGATAAGCCTAGTGGCAATGGTAGAGTGACCCATCCTAGGCGCCCAAAATGTGGGAGTAATCATAATGGCACATGTTGGAGGAACATGGGTGCGTGCTTTTGGTGTGGCAAGATGGGCCACAAGATTGACGATTATCCATATACTCCAAGGAAGGGTAAAAATGGTCGTCCTCAAGGCTAAGGTGCTAATGTGGGTCAAAGGGCAAAGAGAGGCCAACGAAGGGGTGCTTCAAGGCAAAATAGGTTCTATGCTCTCCAAGGAAGGCAAGGAGTGGATGAGATGCCTGATGTTGTTATCGATATGTCAAAGGTTTTTTGATTATGATGTGTATGCATTGATAGATCCGGGTGCCACTCTTTCTTTCATTACTCCTTTTGTTGCCAATAAGCTTCATATGTGTCCCAAATTATTGTTTGAACCTTATGAAGTGTCTACCCCTGTTGGTGAGTCCATTATTGCTAACAAATTCTTTAGAGATTGCCCCGTGTTCATATTGCATAAAGTCTTACCTTGTGATTTTGTTGAACTTAACATGGTGGATTTTGACTCTATTCTTGGGATGGATTAGTTACATGCATATCGTGCTTCCATTGATTGTAGGACATGTAAAGTTAGATTCCAATTCCCTAATGTGCCCCTTCTTGAGTGGGCAAGTTGTAATATGGTGGTCAAGGGTAGATTCATTTCTTGTGTCAAAGCCCAAAAATATATCTAAGGATTGCATTTATCACCTTGTAAGGGTTAGAGATGTTGAGTCTAAAGTCCTTCCCATGGATTCGGTTCTGGTGGTCAATAAGTTTCTTGATGTCTTTCCCGATGAGCTTCCTGGTGTTCCCCCTGAAAGGGAAATAGACTTTTGTGTGGACCTCCTCCCTGCTACACAACCCATTTCAATTCCCCTTTACCATATGGCCCTGGCGGAGTTGAAGGATCAATTAGGGGATTTTTTGGAGAAGGATTTCATAAGGCCTAGCAAGTCACCTTGGGGTGCACCGATGTTGTTTGTAATGAAAAAAGACGGTTCTCTTAGAATGTGCATTGATTACCGACAACTTAATAGAGTTACCATAAAGAACAGGTACTATTTACCCCAGGATAGATGACCTTTTGATCAACTACAAGGGGCTAGTCACTTTTCTAAGATTGGTCGTCGGTCCGAATACCACCAAGTGAGGGTGAGGGAGTATGATATTCCTAAAATGGCCTTTCGAAGTAGGTATAGGCACTTTGGTTTGTGTAATGTCCTTTTGGGTAGACTAATGCGCCGACAATATTTATGGATCTCATGAATAGAGTCTTTAAACCCTATCTTGATATGTTTGTGGTGGTCTTTATCAATGATATCATGATTTATTCCCGTAGTGATGAAGAACATGTGAATCACTTGATGGTGGTGTTGCAAATTTTGAGGGATGAGAGGTTGTTTGCCAAATATGAAAAGTGTGTATTTTGGTTGAAAGAGGTTACATTTCTAGGGCATGTGGTATCGGGTGATGGAATTAAACTGGACCTTAGGAAGACGGAGGTGATAAGGAATTGGCTTAGGCCCTTGGCTCTGTCGGATATTTGGAGTTTCTGGGGTTTGATGGTGTTATGATCAGAGGTTTGTGAATGATTTCTCTTCTATTGCTTCCCCAATGACAAAGTTGACTCAAAAGAAGGAAAAATTTGTTTCTACCGATGAATGTGAAAAGAGTTTTCAAACTTTGAAGGGCAAGCTCATCTCCGTTCCTATTTTTGCTCTACTGAAAGGGCTAGAAGGGTTTGTGGTTTATTGTGATGCCTCAAGGATTGGTTTAGGGTGTGTTTTGATGCAAAATCGCAAGGTTATACCATATGGGTCTAGGCAACTAAGGGTGCACGAGCAAAATTATCCCACCCATGATCTTGAATTGGCAGGCGTGGTGTTTGCTTTGAAAATTTGGCCTCATTATTTGTATGGAGTTCATATAGATGTGTTTACCGACCACAAGAGCCTCCAATATATGTTCACACAAAAAGATCTTAACTTGAGACAAAGAGGGTGTATCACCCCGACAAAGCTAATGTTCTGGGCGATGCGTGATGTGCTTTCAAATTACAACACATTTGATGCCTGAAACAAGGGATTTTACAAGTTCTTAATGCGACTTTTTAGGGTTTTGATGTGTTTTGGTGTTGTTCTTGCAGAAAATATAGGTTGGCATGATTTTAGGAGAAAATTACAGATTTTGCTGAAGTACAGGACATACGAGCCATCCTACGACTCGTAGCCCAAGCTACAAGTCATAGGGTTCCCTCATAGCAAGAAACAGTGAGCAAAATTAGGAATTTGCAAACTGAAGGTCAATCATACGAGGCTAACCTATGAGTCGTAAGTCGCACCATGACTCGTTAGAGGGGGCCTCGTAGCAAGAAACAATGTGCCAAAAGTTTGGACTAAGAACTGTAGCTCAGTACTACGAGAAGAAACTACGAGTCGTAGAGCACACCACGACTTATAGCAATGCATTGTAGGAGTCAAGTCCAACATGCCAGTTTCTGACTACGAAAACCCGATTACGACTCATAGGTCACCCTACAAGTCGTATCTACAAGACGTCACTACTGCCAGTTGTATTTTTATTTTATTTTTAGAGTCTTTTTGTAAATAGTATAAATAGTTAATGATAGAGTTCTGGAAAGGGAGATTGGACACTTTGCAGATTCTAGAGAGAACTTTGAATATTCTTAGAGACTTTTCTAGAGTTTAGTATAGGTTTTCATCACTTAAAATTGAAGACCCATTTTGGGGGATTGAAAATCACATTGTGCTCAACTTTCATTAATATAAGCTTGTGGTTTCAATATCAAAGGAGTGTTATTCTTTATTGTTCTCGGGTAATCTCTCAACCATGTTTTTTACATTCATGTTGTTGATTTTTCCATATCCATGAGTAGCTAAGCACCCACAACTTGGGGTTGTGGGAACCATGAGGAGTTGACTTGAAATAACCTAGATTTTGTGCGTTTCTTTGATTGGGTACTTGCATGCAATGTTTACTTCCTTTCATTTTGAATGTTTTTTGGTGGTAGCCAACACAAAACCCGCCTACTATCACGATCCCGTCCAAGGTAGTGACGAATAAAAAAAGGGAAGTAGATGACATTATTCGATTGATGTGGTCTCGTCAATCAACCAAACCTGACCAAAGGGTGGTTGACTGGGACAATGGGTAATGATTAGTTGGCATGCCATGGTTGCTGACCAAGCGCATGGTGAAATTCGACCTTCACCTTCATAGGAGGGCTGGAAGAACCTAAGTTATTGTCCTGCATGTAATGTCCTGATTTGAGTTATGTTCTCTAGGGCAATTAATTTAACAAATCATGGGAAACACAATTCCCAAGTTGTCCCTCAATTTGGTTGTCTTCTCGCATTTGTAGTGTAGTGTTTCTCTTTATTCTTCTCTTTGAATTGTAAACATCCCCCCTATTTTAGAGAATATAGTCATCGATGCTTGAAATGAATGTTAGTGGATCAACATAGTCAAGCCCCATATTCCCTGTGAATTCGATCCTAACCTCTGGTTAGGTTTATACTTGACTACAATCGATTTACTGTTGGAGCGTGAGCATAAAAAGTTATGGCGTCGTTGGGGGAATACAACTAGGTTCTTGACTTGATTTCACTATTAGTTAATTCAAGTGTTAATTTCTAGATTCTCTTGTATTTTACTTTTATTTTTATTTTTGTTGCTTAGTTGTATTTGCAGGTTGATTAGCACTATGGCCGAACAAAAGCTCTTCATCACGAGTGATTTATTGGAGTCCTTGCAAAGACATGTCCTGTTCTATGGGCAAGAGTCTAAAGACCCTTACATCCATCTCTAAAATTTTACTCAAACATTGAGAGGGGTGCATGGGACAAGACATCCCGCTTGGGATGGCATGGCTCTTCTGACCTTTCCCATGACTCTTAGGTGCAAAGCTGCGCAGTGGTAGTCTATCCTCCCACCTGATGTTTGCGCTAAGTAGGGAGAAGTGCAAAGGGGTCTTCCTCATGAACTTTTATAAAGAGCCTAACAAGTATCCACTACAGGATATGATTATTAACTTTCGAAGAGTTCCAGGAGAGTCTTTGGGTGCAACTTAGGGTAGATAAAGAGTGTTTGGAGAAGAAGCCAAATCATGGTTTGCCAGATGATGAGCTAGTGGAAAGCTTCTACCGATAACTGAGTTCTGAACAACAATTGTATGCCAATGCCTTATGTTAAGAGGACTGTTGGAAATTCTTGAGGCGACCATAAGTTACTAAGTACACGAACAAACTATCTGCGATTATCCAAGTATACCAGTTATTTCAAGAACAACCAGTTGTCTTGACTAGCTTGTCAAGGGAAGGCACTAGTAGTTCAAGAAAGGATAGTGTGGGCAATTGGATTAAACTACCTCATCAACAATGTGTTACAGAAAATCCTTCAGAAGTTGAGAGTATTCTTAAGCAACAGATGAAGAAAGTGGATGAGCAAGAGGAGATGCTTCAAGAAATTAAGTTTGATGTCATCAAGGTGAATTACAAGGTGGATCAACAAGCGATGGCAATTCAAAAGATCGATGGCCAAGTTGAGCATGTTTCTAAACAGTTAGAGCATATTCAAAAAAACAGGAACAGAGATCATAGAAGTGGTGATAAGGGCTCACCGAATCTTGGGGAAGTCTGATTACTCAAGATGACTAAGTCGAGCCACGACATTAAACAAGGTGCTTCTTGGGAGGCCACCCAAGCATCTTTTATGTTTTTGCTTGTTTTTTTAGTATATGTTGATCATTTGAATTATTTGGTAGTGGAGTGATGTTTGTTTTGATGTTTAAAACATTGAGTCAGTTGTTTTATTTTGAAAGTTAGTGTATTTTGAGTTTTGGTTTGCAAGTATTAACCAAGACCTAAAAGTTTAAGGAAATTGCATTTGGAGCAGCCTCTATGACAAGGCCTACGAGCTATAGTGCCCACTACGACTCGTAGTCATGCCTCATAGAGGAAAACACTGATGAATTAAAGTTGGCACACACATTACGAGCCAACCTTATAATTTGTGGGGTCTTCTACGAGTCGTAAATGGGGTTCATAGTGCCCACGTAGGAATTCTGAAATTTTCTAAGTGGTGGGTCTGCTATGATACGAGGACCTACGAGTCATAGGAAGCCCTACGACTCGTAGTCAGGGTTTCATAGACCCGATTTGCAAAATTTTTAAAGTCGACCCGTTAAGTATATTAGGGGTCAAACATTCATTTGACCCCTAATTTCTCTTATTTCAAATGGTTTCTTCCCCCCAAAGCATCCTCTAAACCTTTTCCACTATTCTGACCAAATTTTCCGACAACCTACGTCTCTTTTTGACGAGTTCATATTTCTAGGGTTTCCGCACCCCCTTCTTCCCTTCATTGCAAATTATTGCTCTTCATCTTCTCAAATGGTATGTCTACCTCATAAATTTTGCACACTTTTGTTATGATTTTTTATATATTGGTGAATGTTTGTGTGTGTAGTGATAATATTGAGTTTGCCCATGTGAAAATGATTATATAAGCATGAGAAGTAGGGTTTGTTGATTTAAATTCCCCAGCATGATTTTAAATGGTGTGATTAATCTTGTTGGGTGATTGTGATGTTGATGTATTGATCGTATGAATATAATGCATTAGTGTTGGGTGATCAGTATTTAAATTCATGTCGGGATTGGAATATTATTATTGTTATATGATGGGGTTAGCAGTTATCTTTTGAGAAGCCCATCGAACGAAAATGCCCTTGATCCCTTTGAAATCCCTTGGTTGTATGTATTTGTGATTATTGTGAGTTCAGGGATAAATTATTCGTGGGTATTCCTCGAATGTGAGTTGGAATTATTATTTGATTGTGTTAATCATGCATAGATCTTTGGGGGATAAGTGTTGATTTGGGATTGTCATGATGAAGTAATAGGTTTATTTTTGTGATGAGATAATGTTTAGAACTTGCTTCGATGCTATTATTTTCTATTTCAATGATTTTTGGGTTTCTGTGGCAAGGTTACAGGCAATATAGTTGCCTTCTGTTTTCTGAAACTAGGATCATCTACGAGTCGTAGGATGTCGTATGAGTCGTA
>JAPFFP010070428.1:0-24429 GCA_026153255.1 Solanum medicagineum
ATTTTTAATATCATGCACACTTAGACGCACACTTAATAACACATTATAAAAAATCAACCAAATAATCAATTATCTTTATACATAATGTCAAATTATAGTTAAGGTGTAGATATTCCCTTACCATTTTTGTGAATATAAGGTAAATCATTTTCTTCAAATTAACATTGAATCATTCATATACTACTATTACTTAACTAAAAGTGATTTGCCTAAAAAAACTAGTAACGAATATGCCACGCCTCCTATTACTTAACTAAAAGTGATTTGTCCTAAAAAACTAGTAACAAATATGCCACGCCTCCGCAAATGCTGGCCTTGGTGCCGCGAATGCAGGGATTTGGCTTAGGATGCCCTCCGCAAACACAACAAGGGCCCCGTGAACATCGGGCTTTGCCTTGCCCTCTATCACATATGCACCTCACATTCTACGAATGCGGAGGGTTATTTTTCTGCTGTTTGCACCAGCAATTTCAAAAACTTTCTTGAGGCATTTTTTAGCCCATTTGATGTCTGTTTTACACAAATAAATAGTTCAACCACATGGATTTCGACATTCTTGATACAATGGTGCAGCCGAAATTCCCAACAAAAATTCCTATAGAAAAATGAGTGTCCCACTTCTTTCTAGCTAAATTGAACTAAAAGAACTGAGGGGGTCAAAACGCAACTGGAAGCCCCCACCATCCGACGAAAGGTTGCCTTAGGCTGTATTCAACATTCGGAGCTGACCACGTCATCGAATTTCAATTTTGAACATGTTTACCTAGGTTATTTTAATAGAAAACCACCTTTTAACCTTTGATTGAACTAATTCTGCAACTTCGGACTTAAATTCACAGCGGAACTGTCACGACCCGGTCTCGGTCATGATAGCACCTACTAGATCCCACCGAGAGCCCAGCTAATTATCCAACCCCAGGGTACTTATCCTTAACTCTCTAGTTACAACCATAACCTATACAATAATATAAACAACCACAACCTACCCGGAACATAAAAGCCAACTGCATAGAGCTACAATAGACACAAGGACATATCATATACATATATCAATAACCATAAAATATACAAAACCAGGAGTTCTCCTGCAAATACATAATACCATTGTATAAGGCCAAATGTCTGAAAGCAAAAGATGGCCATCACAAGGAAGGAGACTACGATGAAGCCAGAGTTATTGGTGCTCACCCAAATGTCTCCTCAGCACTCCTGATTCCCCCAAATCATTTCTCCCGGCTAGAACCTAGACCAGCACCATGGGAAAGTACAGAAGTAGGGGTGAGTACCAGGAAAAGGCACCCAGTAGGCATCATTGGTCGACCTGGTGAAATAATGAAAAAAAATAAACCCCAAACATATAGAATACTGCAGTAGTGTAGCAAAACGAATTTAGATCAAGGCATAGGCATCTCTGGAAATCCTCAGACCACAAGTAAACCAACCGAAGTGAAAAATAATGATAAATCGAACCAACTCAAGTGATGAACATCGATACCGACTAACGAAAACTGTGTACGCTCATACCAAAACTGCCTCTAACTGAGGCATTGTGTTATACTCAGGTGCAAGGCCCTATTATTTATGTTTGTACACCAACTGGGTCCCCATAAGCCTAGAAGGTGCACGCACACACAATCTGATCAACCGAATCACAATAGAACCTAACTCCCAATATCACATGATCGCAGGTTGGCTTCGTGCGTGTAAGACCCTAGAATCTAAGCCTGAATGCCACTTGAGAACCTATAAGCCCAGAGGTTACACCCACGGACAATCAGGGTATTAATTGGTGTATGGACACATAGATAATCAATTACGGGGCCTCGCCCCAATAATGACTTGCCAATCGGGTCTTCGACCCTGTGCGACACGTGGAACTTGATAAAAAAACATATAAACGTAATGGTGGGACATATCCTTCGTGGGAGAAAAAATCCCCCTTGCATCAACAAATACGTCAAAACTCAGAAAATCAAACACGGGGCCTCACCCCCAAAGTGGAATTAGTGGGGTCCTCGACCCAAATATCAATCTATAGGGCCTAACCTCTAAATTATAGTCAACATGGCCTCTAGCCCAAAGTAACGACAAATATTTGGACCCTTTTAGAGTCAGCACCCCGATCATGGATACTCAGACGTGGCCATCGGAGAATGGGACAATAGGGTGTGTCTCTCTGGATCTCAAATATGCAGATGTTACCATTGGAGGCTTGAACTACAGGGTGCGCCATCTAGGTCTCTGAGCGTAGAACCAGTCAGTCTCTCTAGGGCCTATCCAGATCTAAATCCCCCAAAAATACCATCTCTTTTGACAGAATCATCTCCAATGAACCACATAATCCACCACCTCACTTACATAAAGATAGATAACCCAGCATCATATGGAAAGAACCAGCACACAACAACAATCCGAGGTAGATCAAAGTGTGTATATATCACTAATCACCATGGAGCTATGCCCGAAAAATTCCAAGTATATCATAACCTCATCAATCAAAAATGCCCGAGTAAACATAGACAATCACAGTATATCATAAGTATCAAGGACAACCAACCCCAACAAAGTCATATCTATACCAAAATCAGGCCACAATGTGACATATAATCATTACACAGTATTCTCGTCATCGTATTATTGTAGCAACGAGCTATACACACTCATAAAGTTACGAGTCAAGTCAGAACACATACCCGTCCAAGGGCACTAGCCTATATTTGGACCTTACTGGGCCCTTTCTCTATATAAAGCAACTCATAGGGTAACATCGGTGTAATCTAAGCTAAGGCCCAAGAGGCTAGACAATAAGAAGGATGACACCCACTAGAATCATATCCTAGCCCAACAGCCACCAAGGATATCTCCTAAGGCAATCATGTGTCGGCTCTCCTAATAATGTTCCCTTTTCAAAATCAGGTATCAGCCCCTAGGACTAACCCACATTGCTAGTATCTCATCAGAGATAGTCCAGGAATCCCGAAGGACATAACCTATACCTTGCTTATAGGGTCACACTCTCATCCCTAACCTTCTAGTGGCTCAATACAACATATTTTGCATCACATGTCACAAGACTCCTTTAAAAGCACCGGTATAACCGTTCCTAGAACATGGTGTGTTTCTCCGGTCACTAACTTGTAGCACCAACACAAAACGAATAACACTAGTATATAGGATCATATAAGTCATAAAGAAGCACATAATCGTGTTTAATTAGGAAAATCTACCATAATCTAAGATGTCACAAGTACTCAGAACAGATATAGATGCAAGAATCAGTGCACAAGGTAGTCTGTAATCACTTGTCAACCTCCTAATTGAATATATTTCAGTAATCTAAGGACAAACACATAAAAAAGCAAGAGACAATCTTAGTCTACGTACCTATCACATGTTCTCATCCCATCCAGCCCCTTTTCATGCCTCGTAGCCAAAAAGTGTAAGAACTTATATAGTATAGTATCTACGGCCAACACAACTCAATACAATGATTATCATCCCATAACATCATATATATATAACCTACAAATCATATACAACCAAATACAACATATACTCCACAACTCAATCCATCAATAGCACATTCTAAACATACCAGTTCAGGTACGCGTGCATTTCGACTCAATCAAATGGTTAGAGAAGCGTAGCCTACTTGGTAGATGATCCTCACCTCCTGAATCAATCCAACTAACCATTTTCCTTTCTTTTCATTTATAACGTTGCTCAGCTATCAAAACATAAGTCATAAGATCATTACAGTTGAGTTGGCTATAAAATCCCAGGAAACTGGTAAAATAACATCAATTATGACTAAAATGGGGGAGTACTAGGGCCCACACCTAAAATGCAAAACCAATCCCCATAAAATGTTCCCTACATCACCCCGATTCCATACCTAGAAATTGAGCCAAAACCAAATCCCAGAAGACAGAGAAACTGCTCAAAAATGAAGTTGCATTTCTTACCAAAAAATATTTCAAGCATAACTTCTTGGTCAAATTCCACAAAAATACAGCCAATTTAACAAGATCCAAGCATATCACAATGCTCTGCTCAAAAAATAGAACAATTTAGACACAAATTTCACTTATTTCCATTGAGAAATGACCTAGATAGCACAATGTGAAGTTTTCACTCATTTTCGATATATAATCAGCGAAAAAGTGGTGATTTTACCTCAAAATACGCACAAAAAATCTAATTCTAACACTACTATGGTGTTCCTCATGAAAATCCATACAACATAGCCATTTTAACCAGTCAAATTCAATGAAAAATGAGCTCGAAATTGTGGTGCGAAGTTGAGAGGAAATATTTATATACATATAAGCTAACATCCCTGGAACCCATATATACATATACTATAATGCTGCTACCACCTACCTGCCATGTGGCAACACTAGATCACACCATATGGCAGTAGCAGAATATGCCACATCACCCTTCTCTTTCCATTAATCTTTAAATCCCTTTTTCGTTATTTTGGGCTTGTTCTGACTCTAATTTTTGCCAACAAACTATGTAAACCTATGGATTTCGACCTTCCATATCCAACGGTGAGGTCAGTATTTCCAATGGAGCTTCCTACGATCTGATGTGGGTCTCACTTCTTTATATGCAATTTTAACAAAAAGACCCTGAGGGAGGGGGGTCCAATTGCATGTGGAAGTGCCCATATTAAATGAAGGGTCATTCTAGACAAAACCTGATGTTCCAAAGCTAACCGTGCTATCAAAATTCTCATCTTGGCATGATTCCCGAGGGCATTAACTAGGTCAACTACTAATTGGTTCCGGTGACCATATTTGCAATCTGTGATATAATTGCATCGGGCATGTCGCTAGCCTAATTTGACTATTTTAGAGCTAATGGAATCCTCAGAGTTCCACTCTGAGACCATATACTACGTCTTTACCTTAAAACTCATTTTACGAGTATAACTTCCCGATTAATTCAAAATTACAGTTAACTTTCAAATAACTCATCCATCAACGATGCTAATAGTAAAAATAAGTTAATAATGGTCCATGGTCTCCATACACATGCTCAATCAACAACATGACTGCAAAACCAAAGAAATAACCCAGAGGGTCATTACAACATCCCCAACAAATAAGATCTTCGTCAGTGAAAGGACGAATACAAGTGTACTTGGAGACTCCAATCCGCACCACGAGTATTTTAGTCATAAGCATGTTTCATATGTCACAATAATTTAGTGCCCTTCCCACAAACAACCATAAAAGGCCCACAGGCTATCTAATGGCGGACAATGGCTAATAAACTCACATTTGCACACACGACAAAAATTCTTTTTCCTTACTGTCCAATCCAATCGATATCACAACGAAACATTCACCAATGCAGGAAATATCCAATAGGACACCCACTCAAATGACTCTCAGTACCTTACTTCATACCCAGACATTCATACATTACTTCTCAACATGGTCCTAGGTAGCTATTACCATTCAGTCCCATTTCCACTGCATTTAACAATCAATCCTTAACAAGGACTGCAACAGCAGTCATCGGTGCTTATATTTCAACAAATTCATTTTACACAACACAGTTGTCAGCTCAACAACCACAATCGACCACTCACAGTGTCCACAATAGATCCGGGTACAACCACCAGCATGTCCACCACCAAAACCTCCAAAATCACGATTGTAAATGAAAATCATTAAATAAGTAGCCATTAGCTATTTGATGTATCCAACCATTTTTCTGCGTTTATCTGAGAACTTTTTCATCAATGAACTAAGTACAATTATATCATTGCATGGATTTTTATATCTGTCTTATAATGTACACAATTATTTATTTGAGGTGTATCTTATCCATAATAGTAATAATACTGATGCATATATTGGAGTTTTTTTTCTTAAAATGATTTTCATAAGTAAATTTACATTTAACATACATGATTATGTATCTGAGTTATGTCTTTTAGATAGATGTAAAAACATAAATGACAACGGTATCTAAAGATGAATCATTCAGATATACATGTATTTATTGTACATTATATCTAGTGTACAATTGTATCTACTGTCCATAGATACTTATGTATCATGTATATATACATTGGCTTATCATTTTGGCGATACGAACTCACTTTTACTTTCATATTGAGGTAATAGAATTTGGCTTATAAGCCACTCAATTCTCTTTTTGGTGAACACCATACCCTAGTACATGTGTATCGGATGCTAACCCTACAGAAATTGACTAAAAATGACACTTGGGTGTGGAACTCACTTTTTATAGAGATAAACTCTGTTGGAAATTTCAACTTTACTATTGAGTTTGAAACACCAAATTTAATAGGGTAACATATTTTATTTGTATCATAAGGTTTCCAACGAAACCTGAGCCTCATGAGGTTCCCAATGAAACCTGAGCATCCCGTCGGAGAAGTTCAAGTTAGTATTAAACACTAAATGAAAATACCATATCCATCAAATCAAATTTAATTTCCATTACAAGGGAGTTTCTTTAACTGCCAACCATCACCATATGAGCGAGTGATGATATAGGGCTTTATCGCGATGTTCGTGAATTAATTTTATGATATCTCTGTTGTTGATCATGACATTTAAACAAGACACATAAATTGATCAGGATCTTCTTTAGCTACTAAGACCTCAATATGGATCACCAAAGTAGGGTTGATTAGCTACTGGAATTTAGCTATAAAGTAACATTGGTGAATCCTTTATTTTTGGGGTCCAACCTTGTACAATGGCTTATCAATATGATCTTGCACTGATGTATATGTCACAATATTCTAATACAAGATTACACTACACCTTTTGCTGCTCCTAAGACTCTTGTACTGGATTCAAAGTCACATGCCCACTTATATCATATTCACATCTAGTACTATGTATTACCAATATTAAGAAGGGGAAATTCGAGTAGGACTAGCTGGTGAACTGGTACAACTTATGTATCATTCTTCATGATTTATTGATTTTACTAATATCAAGAAGGATAACCCCGCACAAACGTGGAGGAGGACCCCACGAACGTGGAGTACTAAAGTGACTGCACTAGATTGCAATCCAAGTCAGCTATTTGTACACACGGAATGATCTCAATTCACACAAACTAGACATGCAACCCTATGAGAATTGATATTTCGGACTCAATGGAACCACCAAAATTCAAGTTTGAGGCCTCCTTGGCCTGTAACCCGATAGATCTCAAAGAAACTAGTTAAAACTCAAAATGCCCAAACTAACTCGGGAGCTCTTAAAATTATAATGAGACCATTTCTAGCGTTAGTTTCACCCTCTGAAACTACTGAAACTGTTGGAATTCTGATTTGAGCTTTCGAACTCCCAATGTTGACCAAAGTCAAACTATGATCCAAATTAAACTAAAAATGCATTTTTTGATCCAAAATCTCCGTTTTAACTCCAAATTCAGTTATCTTAGTTCTCCTAGACTACATTTTGCATTGCGGAACAAATGGAATCAACAAAATTGCATTTCAACACTCAAAACTCAAGATGACCTCAAAATTCAAAATTTTAAACTTTAATCCTTTAAAAATTCTTTTTAGCAAAATTTTAATTTTTTACAAGGTTTCGAAATTCGACTTTTGGACTTAACCAGAAATGACTCAAGGCAACTTTTGGGAATGAAAAAACAATAATTTTGTTGAACATTCCAAAAATGACCTTCAAGGTCACTACAATTTCTCTATATTTTATAAATACAAGACTAAATATTCTAAATTTTATTAAAAGATATTGTATTTATTTATTTGTTTTTATTTTTTGTAGTTGAATATGATATTATAAATATGGTTAGTGATTTAAAATTTAAAATTTAAACTTGTTTAAATCTGTTTTAATATCTATATACCTTAAATATAAGAAATCTTTTTTGTTTGGGGAAATTTTATCCTCCTCTTTAATTGATTCGGTCCTTTTTAACTCCTCTCTTTTTAAAATTTAAATATCAGGCTCCAGGCCCATTTATTTATAGAAAACAATGGCCATTGTTTAATTTTACATACAAGACCCGGCCCAGAAACGCCTGTCCACCCTACAAAGTAGGGCTTTGTCAAGACCCAAGCCTAGGGACTAGACGTGACACGGTGCATGTGGAGCTCGAAGGGTCTCCAAGCAAGCCTCTTAACACATCATTACACATTCTTGGTCGCGGAAGCAAGAAAACAATCAACAAGAGATAGTAAATAGGGATAATCGAGGCTAAGGGACAACCTTCATATCATAAACAACAAGAGTCAAGAAAGAGTCACAGCTCATAGCATAATACATATCATGTCCAACAACACCTCTACACCTTAGATACTTAGCGGGGGCCAGAAAGTAACTGGGCTCACCCTCATAACAACGACAATAGGTAATTCAAACATACCAAACATAATCTAAACATAAGCTTGAGAGAAGATAGATATTGTCCCAGGACTTGAGGACTCACCATAAGCTAACTTTGAACAATCCGTCTAGCCATGAGGAGGATCAATAGGAGCTCCGGTTCCTACACGGTGATATCATGTAGGCGTAGAGTATGCGTTTGTACATTTGAATGTACTAAGTATGTAGGATGCAATGCAACAAGAGATAAGTGACATATTCAAAATGCATAAGCATAGGCAATGAGTAACATATAACAATATGACATGCATGGGAGATGCTTGTGGTAAATCATGCTTATATGGAACATAATACAAGTGTAGAGAGTGACCATTATTAGTACAATCCCAGGTCTATCACCCGCTTGGAGAGGTGCATGAGGTACAAACCCCTTCATGATGTTGTTGAGGTATTAAACCCCCAACGAGTTGATGGGTACAAATCCCCAACATGGTTGATGGAGTACAAACCCCCCAACGAGGTTGATAGGTACAAACCCCCAACATGGTTAGTGGATAGTCGTATCCTACCACCCGTGGTGCCAGAGTACAAACCCCTGATAGGTTACCAAGGTACAAACCCCTCGATAGGGTGATGGATAGTCACACACTACCACCTGTGGTGCAGGAGTGCAAACCCCCCGATAGGTTATCAAGGTACGAACCCCTTGACATGATTACCCGGTGCAACCCCCGAGTAGGGCATGGTCACATTCCAACACTATAGAGATAATATCATTTATGCATTCATCCCTCTCATCATCATCTAGTCATCATATCCATACTTATATTTCATCATCATTTCATCATCATTCTATTCTTATTTCATCATTATTCTATCATCATAGACATACATGCATTTCATCATCATTCTATTCTCATTTCGTCATTATTCTATCATCATAGACACATGCATTTCATCATCATTTCTATCATCGTATAATCATCATATGATCATCATAACATCATTCAACTCATAAGACATGCATTGGACTCTTTATTCCTCAAGAAACCATAACTGGGCATTTTGTCAAACACTTAGAGGGTGTGTAGTGCTAGTGTAAAACCATGCAATTCAAGAGTGAAATCATGCTAGGAAATTCAATTTAAAACTTTCAATAGTTACTTGGTAACACCCTCAAGCAATATACATCAAAATTCTTAATCAAATCGTACAATAGATCTTGGATTCATAGCACAAAATATGGTAAAACAGTAACAATTTTATAAACCCCAACATAGTGTGCAGTATTTTCATAATATGTAGACTCATGAGTAAATTAACTTTAAATCTTGCATCTTGTAGAAAAGGAAGCTTGGGCATCATGGGTGAAAGGAACCCAAGAATAGAAATGCGCATACCTTAGCTTGGAGATGAACTTGATGAAGATTAGAGATGGAGACTTGAAGCTTGGCTGAATTCCTTAAGATTCGGAGAGGGTTTTGGCACCTGAATCTTGAGAGAAATATAAGCCTAAGTATTTGAGTGAATATTGGGGAATGTTTTGAATGATATGAGGGTGAAAAATGGCTAGTCTATGTATTTTCACGTGTGGGAAGCCTTAGTCCCAAGACTTAAAAGTCTTGGACCGAACTGAAATAATTGGCACAAAATAAGGCAGGGCACGTCATGCCAATCACACACAGGAGTTATTGGAATTCGTCACTTGAAAAATTGAAATTGTGAATCGATCACTCTAATATCGGAATTAGACCCTTTTCGCCCTAATTTTGACCCCCTGAACAAGAATATTGAAGTCGAATTTTCGACATCACACACAGATTTTCAGATATATGGAAATTATAATTTCGGGAACTTCCGAGGCACATTTTTGGGCACTTCTTGGGGTCGTTTCAATATCTCCCCCTTGGGAACATTTGTCCCCAAATGTCAAAGAAATGTATAGGAGAGATGTAAACATGACAAATTCAGCCCACATAGAGATGCAACAATGCACTTGAACACCGTTTCAATAATCTCATCATAAGTGTAACATCATCATGGACTTTCTCAATATAAGCACGAATGTATGCAATGACATAGGGGCTGAAACATAAGGCTTGGAATCATGAAAGGACTTGGCATGTTATCATAAGCTTAAATATAATGAAAGAGATAAGGGTATTGCTCTTCCATGTCCACTCCCCGAGAGATGCTTCAGACTAGACGAACCATCCAAAGAGACTTAACGAACACCACATCTTTATCAATGAATCTTCACTCATTCACACAACTTCCCCACTGGACCTTCTCATAAGCGAACTCGTCCATCACAACACCCACAACTTCAAGGAGTTCTATAGCACTAGAGTCACCAACACATCCCCTCAACCTAGAAGCATGAAAAATTGGACTAACCATAACCAAATCCAAAGGAAATTCCCATTCATAGGCAACCGCACTAATCTTCCTCAACACTCTATGAAGAGTCACAAACCACAAATCAATCAATGGAAGGTGATCATCCCAACTACTCATGAACTCCATTACACAAGCTGTAAGAAATCCTCAAGTAATCTCAGCAACTCGTAAATGTACAATTTAGCATACTCTTCGGCACCGTAAGTAGACTTAACCGGTAGAAAGTTGAACCAATTTCATCACCCTATTAACCACACCCCAAAAAGAATCAAAACTATTTCTAGTCTCAGCCATCCAACCTCAACATCCATGTTACTTTCTTCCTACTTCGAAGTAGGAATCTCTATGTCCTAGGTTAGGCTACCTGACCTTTGATGTTCGGCTTTAACTTGTTGACAACTTATGACAACTGGAGACAAATTTGGCAATGCCCTTCTTCATGCCTCCCTACCAACAACCATCTCTCAAATCTCTATACATTTGGTAGAACTGGGGTGAATAGAACAAGAAGAATTATGGGCTTCATCAAGGATATTTTCCACCAAGCCATCAACAAAAGGTACACAAAACCTACCTTAGTACCTAAGGGCACCATCTCCCCCTTGGGAGAAAACCTCCACCTAGCCCTCTTTCACCAAGGCCACCAATTCTAACAAGGAGAGATCGAGAACTTGGTTTGCTCTTACCTCATCAACAAATGAAGATTTAGAACCATCAACAACAACAACACAACCATTTTCAACCTCTTTCAATTTGACCCTCAATCTAGCCTACCGGTGAACCTACCTAGTCACCTCTATGCTACCACCATCAACATGTACAAGGCTAACCATAGACACCCTACTCAAAGCATCCTCCACAACATTAGTCTTACAAGATTATAATGCACACTCATATCACAATCCTTAAGAAGTTCTAACTACCTCCTTTGTATTAAGATAAGATCCCTTTGGATGATCACATATTAGAAACTCTAGTGAACAGTAACCACATCAATTATGCACCTTATACAACCAATGATGTCAACTTCAAAGCAAATACCACAGCGGCCAACTCAAAGTCGTAGATAGGATAATCCTTCTCATGCATCTCAAACCATCTAAGAGCATAGACTTCCGCCTAACCATCTTGCATCAACACACAACCCAACACATTAGGGCGACATCACACTACACAACCAACCCTTCCACTCCATCATGTGAGGACAAGATAGAAGCGGAGACAACTTATCCTTTAAGGTTGGAAACGCTTTCCACATTCAATGGTCCACACAAACTTAGCCTTCTTTTGGATCAACTTAATCATGGGAGAAGCAATACAAGAGAACCCATTCACAAACCTCCGCTAATATCCGCTAAGCCCAAGAAACTTCTAACATCCAAGGGAGTCAAAGGTCTAGGCCAATTTCTATTCACATACATCTCCTTAGGATCAATCTTGATACCCTCCTTCGACACCACATGACCTAGGGAGATATCCTCCTTTATCCACATTTCCCACTTTACATTGTTAGCATACAACTCCTTTTGCCCCAAGATTTGCAACACTACCCCAAATGGTTCACAAGCTCTAAATAACTCCATACTTCATCACCAGAGACCAGCATAAGCATAATAAGGTAAGGACTAAAGACCTTATTCATGAAACCTATAAGCATAGTTGGTGCACAAACCAACCAAACAACTCCAACAGACTCCAAAGGCTCAGTCCTAATTCGAAAAGACACTTAGGGATATCATCTATCCGCATCATCACTTGGGAACAAAACCTAACCAAAGATCAAGCTTAGAGAAGTGACTAACCCATTGTAGTTGACCAAATAGATCGACCATTCTTAACCATAACATTACAACCTTACGGGTTCTGCTATCAAAGGAGACACCATCTGCAAGTAACTGAACCACCTCAAGACCTCCAATCCAACAAACTAAGTTCAACCAAAATCACAAGATAAGACCGTATGCAATAAGACATGGGGCAACCCTTGGAGATCAATTATACCTTAAGACAAGACATAAACTTACCTCTTCTTATCCACCTTACAAGTCCCCACTCAAGAACGGATTTAATAGGGAATCGGACTATGACTCTACAGGCCTTACATTAAATGGGGACTCAACACCAACACAACCAATCCATCTCAAGCATAGCATCAAAATCCACCACACTAACTCGACAAGTCACAAGGTAAGACCTAATGTAATAAGAACACAGAACAACACCTATGAAACTTCCAAACAACCATAGACTCACCAATGAGATAGACATCCAAAGAGGGTTCGGGACACACATGGAAGCCACTAGCAGCCAAAAGAATAATGAAAGAAATAGTGGCACACCAGCCCATCAATGCAAACACATCAAAGCCAAATGAATTTCAACATACCGGTAGCAACATCGGGCACCTCGTCCCCTTCTTAAGCCACTTGATCAACATAACCACCTTTACCCATCTCTTGAGCATAAGGGCAATCCAGAATTTTGTGGCCCATCACACCACACCCAAAGCATGCACCTACGTTCCTCCTACATGTACCACCATGCTTTCTCCCACATTTAGGTATCTAGGATGAGTCACCCCATCATCGCGTCCTTTACTCTCAATGTGTTTATGAGGGCAATCTATCATCTTGTGGCCCTCCTCTCCACAACCATAAGAAGCATTGGTACCCCTCAAGCATGGGCCATCATGGCCTTTACCACATCTTGGGCAGCTAGCATAAGGCATCACATCATCACAACCTCTACATTTACGACTTTGGAACTTCCTTTCACCACGGGCCCTCTTGGCCTTCTTACTTCCCCTCTTGCCCATAGACATCTCGGGAGCACTTACTTTTTGACTGAGGTGAGTTGCCAATTTTTTCGCCGCTTTGGCCAACACCACAAGAGCATTACGAACCTACGCATTCGTCATCTCATCATCCGGAGTAGCTTGAGATATATCCTGAAATGTAACGGTTAGGGATTAGCTATTAGCCCTAGGGGGACTTAACTCCATCGCACAACATAGAGCATGAAAGAGTGAAACATTTCATAGCATGCCTCATAGCCTCCTATTCATATGTGTGGCGCGCTTCAAAACCATGAATAAGACTTTAATCGACGCGGTGTGATGGATGCCGAGGATCTAATAACCTAGTGCTCTAATACCAACCTTATCACGACCCAAGCCTAGGGCCCATATGTAACACGGTGCATGGGGAACCTGAAGGGACCCCAAGCAAGCCTTTTAAAATATCATTAAACATCCTTGGTCGCGGAAGCAAGAAAACAATCAACAAGAAATAGTAAATAGGGATAATCGGGGCTAAGGGACAACCTTCATATCACAAACAACAAGAGTGGAGAGAGTCACAGCTCATAGCATAACAAATATCTTTTCCAACAACACCTCTGCACCTTAGATACTTAGCGGGGACCAAGACAAGCAACCGGTCTCACCCTCATAACAATGACAATAGGTAATCCAAACATACAAGACATAATCTAAACATAAGCTTGAGAGAAGATAGATACTGTCCTCGGACTTGAGGACTCACCATAAGCTAACTTTAAACAATCTTTGTAGCTACGAGAAGGATCAATAGGAACTCCGGTCCATACATGGTGATATCATGTAGGCATAGAGTATGCGTTAGTACATTTGAATGTACTAAGTATGTAGGACGCAATGCAACAAGAGATAAGTGACATATTCAAAATGTATAAGCATAGTCAATGAGTAACATACAACAATATGGCATGCGTGGGAGATGCTTATGGTAAATCATGCTTATATGGAACATAATAGAAGTTTAGGGAGTGACCATTATTAGTGCAATCCCAGGCCTATCACTCGTTTGGAGAGGTGCATGAGGTACGAACCCCTTCATAAGGTTGTTGAGGTACCCCCCCCACCACGAGTTGATTGGTACAAACCCCCAACATGGTTGATGGAGTACAAACTCACCAAAAAGGTTGATGTGTCCAAACCGCCAACATGGTTGGTGGATAGTCGCACCCTACCACCCGTGGTGCCGGAGTACAAACCCCCCGACAAGTTATCAAGGTACAAACCCGTCGATAGGTTTATGGATAGTTGCACCCTACCACCCGTGGTGCCAGAGTACAAACCCCCTGCTAGGTTAAGGTACGAATATCTTGACTCGGTTACCTGGCGCGCAACCCACGAGTAGGGCATGGTCACATTCCAACACTATAAAGATAATATCATTAATATATTCATCCCTCTCATCATCATCAAGTCACCATATCCATACTTACATTTCATCATCAATTCATCAATATTCTATCATCATAGACATACATGCATTTCATCATCGTCCTATTCTCATTTCATCATTATTCTATCATCATAGACATACATGTATTTCATCATCATTCTATTTTCATTTCATCATTATTTTATCATCATAGACATACATGCATTTCATCATCATTTCTGTCATCATATAATCATCATAACATCATTCAACTTATAAGACATGCATTGGTCCCTTAATTCCTCAAGAAACCATAACCGGACATTTTATCAAACACTTAGAGGGTGTGTAGTGCTAGTGTAAAACTATGCAATTCAAGAGTGAAATCATGCCAGGAAGTTCAATGTAAAACTTTAAATAGATACTTGGCAACAACCTCAAGCAACATACATCAAAACCCTTCATCAAATCTTACAATAAATCTTGGATTCATAGCCCAAAATATGGTAAAAGAGTCACAACTTCATACACCCAAACATAGTGTGCAGTGATTTTCATAATAGGTAAACCCATGAGTAAATCAACTTTAAATCATGTAATTTGTAAGAAAAGGAAGCTTAGGCAACATGGGTGAAAGGAACCCATGAAAGAAACCCATATACCTCAGCTTGGAGATGAACTTAATGAAGATTGGAGATGGAGAATTGAAGCTTGGTTGAATTCCTTAAGATCTGGAAAGGGTTTTGGCACTTGAATCTTGAGAGAAATATAAGCCTAAGTATCTGAGTGTGTATTGGAGAATGCTTTGAATGATATGAAGTGAAAAATGGCTATGTATAGATATTTTCGCATGTGGGCAGGCTTAGGGCCCAAGACTTAAAAGTCTTGGACCAAACTAAAATAACTGGCACAAAATAAGGCAGGGGCGCGTCGCGCTAGTAACGCGCAGGAGCTATTGGAATTCATCACTTGAAAATTTGAAATTATGAATCGATCACTTTAAAATCGGGGTTAGACCCTTTTCCCCCTAAATTTGACCCTCTGAACAAGAATATGAAGTCGAATTTTTTTATATCACGCACAGATTTTTAGATACATGGAAATTATGATTTTGAGCACTTTCGAAGCACATTGTCGGGCAATTTTTGGGTCATTTCAGCTTCCTAGATTTCTCTCGATCTTTCCTCTCGCTTTTTTTCTTGACCATCAGTTTTCTAGATGACTCCCTTCGTTGGCATGTCTTTTTGGCTCTTTTGCTTTATCTTGTCAGCTTCTTCTTTTTGATTTTCTTGTAAGTAGCCTCCCTCTATGTCTTCCTTCCTTGATTGATACTTATACTGAGTGTTCTGATGCTCCAGTGTACCATATGATGCTCCGACTTGGACTTCGCCCTAGCTTGTGTTGTTGTAGAGGATTTGTCTCTCCTGTGTCTCTATTAAGGTCAATATGTAAGTATCTCTTCCATTTTAATACTCCTTGAAATCCTCCTAAATCTTTCATTTATAAAGGGGAACAATTTTCTCAAAAAAAAAAAAAAATTCTCATAAGATGTTTTGCTGCCAATTTTACTCCCTCTCCCAATGGCACTTTTCCCAATTTTTTCTTCCTTCCCAAGATTTCTTCTTGGCTTTTTGGCAGTACTCTTTTCTCTTTCTTTTGGATGAGACTTAGAGAAATGTAGAATAGCTATTCTCCTTGAAAAAGGCACCGGTTCAGAGAGCATGGAAAATCAACATTCATCTAAACTTTTGTCTTACCCATGAGTTTTACCATAGCCATAATAATATCAATACTTTGACCCGCTGTTCCAACCACAACTTCAATGTGGAATTAGCATCAAATAATTACTAGAATCAATAATGAACCAGCACTATTTAAGTTCAATTTCTGTCTAAATCATACTGGGGCAACATGGACAAAATAGAGGCTTGCCTCTATAGTATTGCGTGATAAGAAGATTACATCTAAATATAAAGGTAACTCTTACATAATGGTGGTTAGACCAACTTTGATTTATGGGGTGACGTACTGACCAATCAACAACTCACATGTCCAAAAGATGTAGGTTATGGAGATTAGGAAGTGGAGATGGATATGTGGACATACCAGGGAGATAAGATTAAAAATGAGATCATTCAGGGGAAGTTAGGGGTGAATAATGAGAGAAGCGAGACTGCAATGGCTTGGGCATCTGTAGAGAAAAAGTGTTGGCGCTCCGATTAGTAGGTGAGAGGTTGGATTTAGGAGTTACATGGATGTAACACCCCGCAAAATTACAGAAATTCCCCTAAAGTGTAATCGTGTGCATAATGAGTCTTCCCAAGCTCAGATAGAAAATTCGAAATAAGATTTGCGATCCTCATGAAAAATAAGGTGGGCAAGTGGTCTTGACCCTTTCTTGAGAGAAACTGAATCAAAAAATAATTTTTTTATTTGAAAACCAAAACAGTGAGAGTACGCGTTGGGGCTGCAATATGAACCCACACTTATGCTTTTTCAATTTTTTCGATGGGAATTGAAAAAATAGATCGAAAAGTGATTTACAAAAAATTACACATAAAAGACATTTGATGAATGCGATTATGTGTATTTTATAGAAAACTAGTTTTTCAGCATATTTTAAGTTTTCAGTCAAAAATTATTCTGGTGTGCGCCCAGTCCTCGTTGAAAATTTTTCTTTTCTTTTGAGGGGCATTCTTGACTTTTCTCCATCCCTCCTAAACTTAATCCACGAGCAATATAAGTAGTTTTTGGCCTAATAAAAAGGGTTTCAAAACCTATCTTAAAATCCCTTATGCAAAAACTATGTAGAAACCTTGAGCGAAGAAGAGGAGACAGAGCTAGGGTTCAAAGGATTGAGGCTAACTTCTCGAGAAATTGAGTATCAAACTTCATAACCAGGCATGTATGGTTGTCCACAGGATGTGTTGTTCTTCCATGTGGCCCTTTGATTGTAGAGAATGAATAGTTGAAGGTGATAGGTTCAGTCTGCATAACTTTTTGAATGTTTTTACTGAAACTATTTTACTACATCTATATTATCTTGAAGTGATGATCATCATAACTAAATTACTTGCTTAAATGATTTAAATTGCATTATCTATTTGATTATGTACATTCTTCATGATATCTTGGTTAAAGACTATAAGAATGAAACTAGGGGTGAATGTCTAGAGCCTTGATCACATGGGTGTACTTGCTTGTTGTGGTTCAGGTCCTGAATTGAATGTGTTAAGGGTTGATGTTGATGAAATTGATACCCTCAGATCTTGAAAAGGGTTGAATGTAATCTTAACGGGATAATCCTAATTCCTTGACTTGATGACGGATGAATGAAAAGATGTCCTAGTCCTAAAGAGACCAAATGATGAGAAAGCTTGATGCTAATGTTTATGAGTATATTGAGTCTATAGGGGAAGTATCGAATACTGAAATGGGTAAGAGTGAGTCCACTCGCACTCATACCTACATGGCCAATGTAGGTGCGGATTGAACCATGAGAATGCAGATGCTTCCTTAGTCCCACAAGAGGACTTAATGTTATTTCTATTCTGGATCCAATAATGCATGCCCTCTACCCCGGCAAGGTGTTGGACGGATGTGGCAACGACATCGGTTCGTTGTATCATCCCCGGCTCATAGGTGATGGTTGTAGGTCTGAGAAACTCCCATATAGGTTCCTTCTTGATAGTACTCAGATGTTGATGTGATGGCATGGTCTTGACTGATGTTAATTGTGATAGTATCTATTCCTTATTCTATCATAAGATGAATACTTGATGAGATAATGCTTCGATGTTACCCTATTTATTTCGCTTACTTATAGCCCGTTTATATACTGTACATTCCACATACTGACGCCACTTTGGCGCTACATCATTTAATGATGCAGATTCAGTGGAAAGAGGATTTCAGTAGGCTAATGTTGAGGTCCAGACTTCCAGCTCCAGAAATTTTGTGAGTCCTCCCCTGCATTCGGAGGATGTCTTTTATTTCTTTTCTTTATGATTCAAGTCGTTCTGAGTTTCTAGTAGCCATGACCTATCTAGGCACCTTCTTAGATTGTTAAATATAGAGGCTTCATAGACACTGAGAGATGATGGGTTGATGTTAGGGTTCTTTTCCCCTTTTTCCTTTTCTAAATTGAGTTTTCTTTACATTCTATGACGTTTGATATATATTGATGACTAGCTCTGTGGCCTATGGCCCATGTTCCTTTGATGGAAATGTGATAGGATAGAGTGCCCGCTGTTATGCACTTTTACGTCTTTCGCTGATTTTAATGAAATAACGAATGTAATGAAGCCAGGTGGTTCGCTTGGGGACTAACAATAGTCTCTGAGTGCCAGTTACGCCTAGGGTACCCGTCCAAGGCGTGACAATAGAGGGATAGAGGTAGACCAAAAAAATATTGGGAGAGACGATTAGTCAGGACATGACACAGCCTTGTATCACCGAGGACATGACATTATATAAAAACGAGTGGAGGTCATGTATTAGGATAACAAGTTAGACGGCTAGTAGGGGTAGTATGATTTCTGTCCTTGTTATGTAGTAGTTTAGTAGAGGTAGTTGTGTTTTTACCTATTGTCTTGTTATAGTCCATCATTCATTTTGTTACCTTTGTTGTCTTTATGATTTATTATTTTCTTTCCTTTCTGGTTGTTTTGTTTCATATCTAGTATTTTTTACTTTTGAGGATGATATTTTTGAGAAGATAGTCTTTCGGAAGTAATCTCTCTATCTCTATGAGGTAGTGGGAAGGCCTCATACAATTTAACTCCCTACATTCCACTTGTGTGATTTCACTAGCTATTTTATTGTTTTTGTTATTGTTGCTGTTGTGTTCGAGTTTCTAACAAAGGAAAGGCTTAATCATCAATTTAAAAAGGTTCATTCTTCCTTCTTTATTTTTATTTTCTCTTCAAAGTATAATGATTGTATATTATTAAATTTGAGTTTGTCATGAGCAACTTGGTTGAATAACTACAGTTGCTTTGCCTAAGTTTTCCATATTCTTACCCATATGTTTAATACTAAGTTTCTCAACTATGTTAGCATGAATCAATATTTTTGTGGAGGACCTAAATATTTTCTCTCTAACTTGCTACCTTTTTTGGATTGGATCATTTTGATTTTTTAGGTGTTGGTATAATGCGATACTTCTTGGTTTAATAAGTTGGACATTAGATGTTACTTTTGGTTCTATATCATTGTATCTTAGTTTTTGAGTTTGGCCAAACTTAAGGTCCAGTTATGATCTCTCTATTGTTATCTTAGTGAGTTGCGTATCACTATATTTCCATCTATAAATTGAATGACATGATATGATTTTTCTTTTATTAAGTTTACAATGAATACTTGTTATATGGCTTTATAGTGTATACATGAGTTAATTCGATAATTTGTTGAGGAATAACACATTGAAAAAATATTTGATCTTAGTAAACACTTCGTATTCTACTTATTTTGAAAATTGATATATTTTTTTGTTGGTAAAAATTTATCGAGGTGACAAAATAAATTTTTACTACTTTTAGTAAGATCATTTTTGCTACTTCTATCGTCGTTTTTTTTTGGAATAAAAAAAATTTAGTATTATAGTGCGTATAGTGTTTTAATGTAGTGGATATTTTAAGATAAAATGCCTCATTTCGTATAGTGCGTATAGTGTTTTAATGTAGTGGTAATCTTTTGTAGCTAAATCTAACAATTTCCAGAGGGTAAGATTTTATTTTCATTTTTTAAAAATAATTAATTATATACTACACATTAACTAGCATGAAACTGCTTGGATTTATTCATTTCAAAATGATGTAGAAGTAACTTCTTCTACTTCTGTTTAACTATCCTCTCTTTTGGCGTCTCATTTTTTTGTTATTACGATAGGAAATAAGATCAGACCTTCTGTCACCTTTTAAATATTTTTTTACATGTGTACCATAAATAGATTGATATCACTCGGAGTTCAATTGAAATGAGTAGAGGAGCAACGGGTGAAGCAATGGTCCATTGGAGTCGTCTCCTCAAGAGGAATCCAGGTACGCAATGAGAAATGATGAAACACAGATAGCATATAGTTGACCTCTTGTATAAAGCGCACATATGGTTTATAAACATAAAACAAAATCATTACTCCCACCTATCCTAATTTTATTTGTTACTCTTTTAAACGTCTTAAAAACTTGATATCTTTTTCTCTTATGCTAAATTTTTAAGGTTCTTTCATTAAATTCGAACATCAAAGTATTAGTACTTTAAGCTTTACATGACTTTTGAAATATTGAAAAATTTTATTTTGTACGCTTGAATAATTTTCTTTATGAATTTTTAAATCTTGCGTTAAGACATCTAAAAGGGTTTAATTTATAAAAAATAGAATAGAGGGAGTAACATCGTATCAGGTCCAATTTTAGCCTTGTCGTATCCTGAACCCACTCATTTAACTACAACTTATGTATGATTAATTTATTATTTATTTAGTCTCTCATATTATATTCGCCACCAAATTAATTAAGGTGGCAGACATTTAACTAACAATTTATTTTCTTATGCAAGATGTTATTATTCATGAAGAATGACTGGAATGCTTTGTATTAGTGCGTCTTCAAAAATCTTAGATGGCTTATCATTTATGGACTACCTTTTATTGTTCGTACCTCGACATCAATTGTTTTTATGAATCTTTTAGTAATTTGACATTTACTATACGCCAGTCTCTTGATCACTACATTAGGCTCTTCTTTATGTTTCTAAATTTCTTGGACACTTTTGTCACCGTTCAAAAACCAAGTGTGTTGGCACTTGCCTAACCAACCAAGGCAAGTCAGCCTAAACCTGCTCAGTTCAATACACAATACTACGAGAGAAAGAAATAAAGTCTAATAACCTAGGATAAGCACATGGTAATCAAGTCTACAAAGCATTCCAAAAGTGGTATCACATGTAAAAGCCAATACGTTATAAAACTCAAAAGCAATTACACATCTCAATGTCTAGTCCTCAAATAGGACATAACATAAAGATAGAATTGTAATGACCTCGAAGGTTATTTTTTGGCACTTTCAACCAAATTGTCATCTTTTTTCCTTCCCCAAAGTTGCTTTGGTCATTTTTGGTTGAGTCTAAAAGTTGGATACTGAAAATCTGGCAAAATGCTGGAGTTGTGCTAAAGAAAGAGTTTTTTTAAAGGCTTAAAGTTGAAAATTTTGAGTTTTATGGTCATGTTGAGTTTTGAGAGTCTAAATTCAGTTCCTTCGATTCCATCAGCTCCGGAATGCGAAATCCGGTCTAGGAGAACTTGCAAAATGAAATTTAGAGTTAAAACAAAGATTTTGGACCCATAGTTGCATTTTTCAGTTCACATTTTGGATCATAGTTTGACTTTGGTCAACATTTGAAGTTTGGAAGTTCAAATTGAAATTTCGACAAATTTAATGGTTCCGAATGGTGAAACTAACACTAAAAATGACTTCATTGCAAGTTTTAGATAATTTGAGATTATTTTGAGACTTGAGTCCTAAAGAAGTTTAAATGATCTTTCTTAGGTTCCGGGCCAAGAATGTCTCAAATTTGAAACTGACAATTCCGATCCATTGAATCTGGAATGTCATTTCTGGTAGGGTTTTATGCTTGGTTTTTGTTCGGGGTTTTGAACAAATTCTAATGGAATGCAATTGACCATGTTCTCCGCGTTCGTGGAGATGCCACCATGTTTGCAGAACTTTGAGGTGCCAGACCTTCCACTACTTAAAAAACTGTGTTTAGCGACGGAAAATAGCAACAGAACATAATTCGTTGCTAAATAGCAATGGATTTGATGCAGTATAGCTATTTGGTGCAAGAATAGAAAGTGAAAAACTAGATTATTATACGGTGACAGATTCAACGACGGGAAATATGTTCCATCGCTAAAAATTAGCGCAAAAATGTGGCACCATAAATTTTCCATGGACTTAGCGGGCAAAAGTGTATAATTAAAAATCGGCGACGATTTAGCAACGAAATATAAGTAGCTATGTCTTTCAATGTGTTTGTATAAAATTTTATATTCATAGTGAAAAAAATATTTTGTCGCTGAGTTTTATTATAAATAAAATCTGGCGGGGGAAGACATAATCATCACAGAATTCGTTGCTTTATTTATATTAACTTAAATTCTATGGCACAAATCTCTCACATTTTTTCCAAACTTGAACAATGTTGGTTCAACTCTCTCTCATATAGATTTTAGGATAAAGGTTACAAGAGCTTGCACTTCATCCATAAGAGCACTTCATCCGTAAGTTTAATAGAAAAGCTTAGGAATGAAGCTAAAGAATCTTCAAACTCCATTGCAAGAGAGATCTTCACTTCATCCGTAAGAGCCCTTTTTTGTATTCTTCTAAAATTGTTTTGATTTCTTCTACAAATCAAACTTTTTCTAGGTTTTCTTCTACAAAAATTGATATATATTGTTTTTAGTAGAAACATCTTTTGGATTTTCTGTAACACCCCTTAATTTCTTCCTATCCAATCTGGTTGAGTATGTGTAGAGGTTGTCGAAAAAATGACTGAGGAAAACTGCAGAAGCAATTTACAAGAGGGGTTTACGAGTCTTATTTACGAGTCGTAGATTAGGGTTTCGTATGAAATTTCAGTGTTTCAGACTGCAGGCTCATCATGCTTACGAGGATGAGTTTACCACTCATAACCCGAATTATGACTCGTAAGATGAGGTTCTGTACTAAATTCCAATAAATCCAACTTCAGATTTCCTTGTACACGAGGGGTCACGTATGAATCATTAATATACTACGACTCGTACAAAAGGGTCTCGTATCAACTTCTAGTAATTCAGGAATTTTCAGACTTCCAGTCTATGAGAGTGATCTATGACTCATGGATTGCTCTACGTGTCGTAGACGGGGTTTGTAGGCCCAATTGACAGTTTCAAATTTCCACACTTGGGTGTTCTTGAGAGCTTTGGAGAAGAAGGAAGAAGTTAGGATTTTCAACTCAAGAGCAAGTATTGGTTGAGGTTCGATTGTTCCTTCGATTCCTAGATATGTAAGGCTTACCGGAGTGTGAAGTTTCGTTCTTCACATGCCCCTTTTCCATTATCTTGAGTTAATATTTGAGAAGAGTTTATGTTTTGAGAAACTTCCACTATATTAATACTATATCTTTACATTCACTACGATGGACCCATTTTACTACATGGGATAATTACTAAATTGCATGAACATTGACATGGGATTTAACATGTATTTCATACTTAATAGCATGAATCCTAAATCACATGATTTTATGAAATTCTATTCACATCATTGAATATTTGAGTTGATGTAAATTGAGCATTTAGAATTGAGTAATTTGAGCATTGATTGAGTATGAAGAGCATGTTGCATTGAGTCATATGTTTTGCTACACATGAATACCTTGCTTGTATTACATAATGAGTAAATTGAGTGAGTCTAAATGACCGT
>JAPFFP010070438.1:0-24417 GCA_026153255.1 Solanum medicagineum
ACCACGCACGATAAGAGAGAATAAATAAAGGGAAGTTTCCTAACAGTCTCCATAGCCTCTCAAAGATAAGTACAGACTTCTCCATATCTATCCTCGAGACTCTACTTAGACTCAGCTTGTATGCACGTGATACCTATGAACCTAGGCTCTGATACCAACTATCACGACCCAAAATGGGCGTGATGACACTCGTCTTATCCCACCGAGACAAGTCAGCCAGCAACCAAACTATAACATTAAAAATGCGAAATTATAATAAAAATGAAAGTTCAATTGTGGATAATGAGTCAACTTAATGAAAATCCCCCAAAACCTGATTGTCATGTGCACAAGCTTCTAATGTATTACAATAGATTCGAAAGAAAATGCAAGTTCAAATGATATTGTCTCTAGAATAGAACAAAATCATAAAATAGGAGTAAGAAGTCAGCTAGGATGGCAAACAACTACCTCTCACAATCTCCACAGGAAGCCTCAAACAAAGAAAAGTAGAGTGTATCACGACAATCTGGGCTCGCAACCTACAAAATTATTGTAACAAGGGGTGAGTACCAAACACATGGTACTCAGCAAGTGAACTACTAAACACAAAATTAAGTAATATAGAATACAAGTACCCCAACACTCCAACCGAACCCCCACAAGTACAACCTGCATAAAATCAGTCCAGCATAACAATTCATAATATACATAGCCTATAGCTCAATAACCACACCAACTATTATATATCAACAATACCAGGGATCAAGTGCATCTATAATAAGTTTCACAAAAGCACTCACACGTTTATAAATAATAATGAGAAGTAATGCAATGCAATGCAATGTCAAGTAACATGATGCATGTCTGACCTAGTGATACACACCCGCTGTCTCACAGTCCGGGACCCATGGGGAACTTTTACTCCATGCATCTGTCGCAGCGTGCGACATGACCCTTGAATCATAGTATCCGTCGCGGCATGCGACACGTCCCTCGAATCATAGTAACCATCGCGGTGTATGACACGACCCTCGAATCATAGTGTCCGTCGCAGTGTGCGACACATACCTCGAATATGGTACATCCTCTTTAATTCTCATTCTTTTTCAATCCACGGAATACTTGTCACAAAAGTCAATGCAAATATGCATTTTTACACAATAATGAGAAAATGCCTTATTTTAACACAATGCACAGTTTACAACAACATAGTTCGGTACAACATCAACACTAACTCAATACCTGAAAATCATTCGCAATACCTCACACAAGAAGTATAAGATTCTATATACATAATAAAGGTTAAGAAATTCACTTGCCTTATATAACATCTCAAATCACGTCAATTCAGAAGCTTTTCTCTTTCTATGATACTCCAATTCACCAAAATCTATTCAAATATAGCATCATAATTAGAATAATGAATCTTACGACACTAAAATCAATTAATTTGAGTGAAAAAGGTAAAACGATCCAAAAATTTTATCGCCAGAAAATTACTGTCAGAATCTAAAAGTTTATACATGAAACTGTACCCCAAGTGATAAGGAATTTAACGGTAAAAAGCAATTCAAAAACGGAGTTAATATGAGGAAGAAATCGCATGTTAAAGTTTTTTGAAATATATTAAAATGCAACAGCAAGATCACGAATTTTATCTCAAACGATGCACCAAAATCAATTGTTGAAACTCGCACGGTGTTGTCCTCAAGAAAATATACAATTTAGCCTTTTGAAACGCTCAAATCCGATCAAAACTGAAAGAGAAATCTTTGGTTGAAGTTTGAGGAATACTCGCTTGCTTGGAGAAAATCCTCAATCTTCGTAGTTCTTTTAAAGTGAAAGAACTTGGAAAGACATTGATTGAAAGGATTATCTTTGATTCTTGAATTCCATATTTAGACTCTTTAGAGTTCTTGATGAAAAACTATAATTCTTGAAGAAGAAGAGTCAAGAAATCCGTTCTTGGGATTCTTGAATTTGTTTTCTTGAAACCCTAGGTTATGATTTAAAATCCTATTAGAGCTTCATGAATAGATGAAGAAATTCGGGTTGGATAGATTGAAATTTATGAAGAATAACTTACCTTGAGGGTGAAACTTGAAAGATAATCCTAACTTCATGACTTTCTTGATCATTCTTGAGCGTTTATGTTTAGGAGAGAAGGGAGAGAGTCTTGATCCTGAAAACTGACGTTTTATACATTTTGGGGACCAAAAATAGACCCCCAAAGGTGTAAGGATAAAAGTGCCTCAAAATAAAAGAAAAAAAATGTCATTGCTTATCTAGTGAGGGTTCGCGTTTGGTTCGCGACGCGGAGCTGTCGCTGACGTTCAGATAGCTCTGCACCCCTTCACTAAAATGGTCATAACTTTCTATCTGAACTTCGATTAAGGCAAATCAGGTGCATCGGAAAGCTAATTCAAATATCTTCGATTTGATCTATTATGGGTCATCTAACTCATTATACTTTAGGAGATATGGTCATTTGAAGTTTACCTTTCTATTAACTCATACAAAAACTTAGTTGCTAGAAATTCTTTAAACTTGGCTTGATGTAAAAGATCCTTTATGGCTCTAAATCACACCTAATATACTTTAAATACTTAGAAATTGATCCTAGCATGTATATACAACTTACAAGTCATTAGTTCACCTAACATTTACGAAATCATACGTTAGAACTACGACCTCATATCAGCTCCAATTCTATTCCCATACTAAGAAATAAATTGACTTTGACATCTATGCTCAATTAAGAATCCTCAATTAAAATCCTATATCATATGAAGGATGACTCGGTCTTAACTGAAAAAAATTGAAGTGTTACAAAAGGATCCACGAGGACTATTTACCACCTGCAGAAGAAAACATAGACTATAGAATGAGTCATAAGATGACTTCAAAGAGTTAAAGGAAATTTAGAGTTTCTAGAAAGGAAACTATGACCAACAAGATGGCTTGTGGTCCAGTTTCTGGTCAGTGGTCTGTGTTGTGGATGGGGCCCTGGGAAATAGAAATTGGCCAAGTATGGAAGAGTACCATGAGGTGACCCACAACCTGTGGATCAACCAATAACTCATAGATCAATCCATAACATATAGGTGGGTTTCATGTTTTGGTAGGTCGGTAACCAAACTTTGAAGATTGGAAAAGAAGAATAGGATGATTTGAACCATGACTCGTGGTTGAGTCCACGACCCATAATCAGGGTCTCGTGGATTCTGTCTACTAGTTTTAATGAAGGATATTTTTGTCCTTTTCACATATTCTAGACTTAAACTACGTCATTGTTATGGTCCTCAAAGCCCCTAATTAGACCTAAAACCCTTAAGGATTCTCATTCTTTTCGTTCTTCCATCTTTCCAAATATTCCTAAGGCAAATACTCTTCCAAGAAAGCAAGGCAAAAGGCTAGCATTTCAAAGATTCATTCCCCAAACTTTAAATTCTTTATTTCTAGGCTTCAATTAATAAGGTATGTGAGTTGATTTGTGGGTTCCTTTCACCTAAGAAAGTCCTTCCTTAAACCTTTTTACTTGTTCTTTAAGTTCCTTTAAATACTACCATGTATAACAATGATTTTAAATGATAATTTCATGATGTATTACTATGATTTTGTCTCCAATAAATGTTTAACTATGCTTTTCCATGAGTTTTAAGTTGATGAAAATGACCCCAATTTTTAGGTTTAGTTTAATGATGTGTGGACTGTTAGTATATGATTTAAAATGCATATTTTTTCCATGTTCATGCATCACCCGCTTGATCATGATTTCTAATTAATGTAAAAGTCCACTATGTTTAACATGATTTTTGCATGACATCATGATGATGATAAGGGCGTGAAAGAAAGGTTTTAATGTTAATGAATTCGTCAAAGGTATAAACATGTAAATGATGCCCTTAAAAGTTTTTTATGATGTTCCCCAAAGTGAAAGGACAATTTTCACTTGGTGGTTCCAAAGTTTATAGCTATTCTTTGAAATTGTTACTTATGATTTTGACACTTCTTGGCTAAATATATGTCTTAAAGTATTCCGTGGGATGAATCAGCACCTAATAAGACATTGAGGTAGGGTTTGGTAAGGGAACCTAGAAGCAACCCTTTGTCCTATTAGCTATGTGCTACCATAGGACCCTTTGTGGATTCACATTGGCCTTTTATGTTATATGATGATGCATGCTATGTGACAGAGTTTCAACTGGCACGTGGACTCCCTGTGCCAACATAAGGGGTTAGGTTGGATTTGATATAGTAGCTTGCATGGTCTTATATATTGGTTATGGTCCATTCCACAAAGTGTGAGGGCTGATATCTTTGTTCCAACACATGCGTTTCATATGTTGCATTGCTTTTAATTCATATTGAATGTTATTCCTTGTGCATGCTTAAGCTCATATAAGTGATGACTTTATTTTTTCATGCATTGAAGTCTTCTAGTTTATGAATGATGGCCTTACAAATCCATGTTTACATTTGCATCTCACATACTTAGTATATTCCAATGTACTAAATCATATTTTGGCTACATGATTTCACCATGTAGGCATCGACATTCCTCCTCCTCTGGTATGTGGTTAGTTATCGATGTTCAAGACTAATGATAGTGGTGAGCCCTTAGTTCGGGTCTTCATTAATTTTCCTTCATGCTTTGTACTATTCAAACGATATATATGTTTGGCCTATTAAAAGGTGGTGGCTTTTACTTTCTAATTTATTTCAATGTCTTTTCTATTTGAGCGAAACCAAAACTGTCCAGCAGTTCCCATTGACTCATGTTTAGATGGTATGTATTAGACAATGATGTATGTTTGGGATATTTCTTTTAACTCAAATGATGATTTCCTGAGTTGCTTTCCCATTTTAAATTATGCACTATGTATATGTTCTACCTATGAATGTTTGATATGCTAAAATGGCTTAGATGAGTTTTCTATGGGTCTCTCTTTCATCGTGTTACGGCTAGGCCCAAGGCTCAAGTTGTGACACTTGGCATGCAAATATATATGTGTGCATATACCTCTCTGGTTGCAGCCTTAACGACTAGCTAGTATTTTATCATTTTGTCTTATGTACCTTGGTGTATATAACTTATTGATGACCAGGTCAGGCCTAAATAGTCCAGGATTAGTTTTTCGGACATTATGCTGCTCGATCTTTTGGACCCTAGTCTAGTCAGCTAGCATGTCCACTGGCTTACTTAACTAATGATGTTATCGAGTGTCAGTCTCGCCTCTCCTCCTTTTGGGACATGGCAAGTTAGGCTTACCTATATGGGGTACGGTAGGTACCATCATGACCTGTAAGGTCGAGTTATGATACGTTGGTATCAGAGCCCTAGGTTCAGCGGTCTCATCTGTATAGAGCTACTATCTTGAAAAGTCTTTCAGATGGATGCAGAGATGTCCGTGACTTATATTCAGGAGGTTACGGGATGTACCAGGAATTTTCTCTTGATTGTATCACCTTGTGCAGTCATATTGTTGGGTGTTCTAGAATCTTGTTTAGTTGATTCTTTCATATACATGTATCACAAAGGTCGATCTCAAGATAAAGACATAAATAAACATCTCCTCCCCATTCTGACTTTGATCGACTTGCCCTCACAGTGTCTGTTTTGAGAGAAGCGGACAAGGGCTAAGTGACTCTCGAAAGTTGTCTTTTGTCTTATGTCAAGACAAGGGAATAACACGAGCTCCAAACAAAGATATAGCCCAGAGTTGCTAAAGAGCACTTGGATGCCGCTATTCCCCCTCATCTAGTTAGGCCAGAGGTTGCAAAACCCCTAGTCACTCTATTATGACACCTATAGTTCAGGTGGTCATTGTATTATTACTAACCACCCTAGGGGGTGCACATCTGAAAGCAGCACTAGAGCTAGCTCTAGTGCCACAAAGGTAGCCCGTACAACCTCCAACTCCCACTCCAATTGAGCATGTAGCCCATACAGCCAAGCAAAACATTATAAAGGTCATCAGACCTTATGAGAATTAGTGAGCACTCACTTATTTTCTTAGGTTGGGAGCCTTAATATTTTTCAAAGTGATAAAGGAGATGCCCATGAGTTTATAACGACCTATTAGGAGAGATTATAGACCTTGAGATCGCTGGAGACTAGAGGTGTAAAACTTATCTCTTATTAGTTAGATGGGCCTGCCAGGCAATGGTGATGTGCATACTTGGGTACTAGACCAGTGCGATCTCTGCTAGTTTCATGGACAGAGTTTTTTGATGCCTTCTTTGCCAGGTTTTTCCTTTGGAGTCTCATAGACAGGCTTCGTGATTAAATTTTTAGGTTGGAGCAGGGACTGATGATTGTATCTGAGTATGAGGCTATATTCATAAGTTCTCTAGGTATGCTATTATTATTCTGCCTACTGAAAAAGAGCAAATAAGATGTTTTGTCGGAGGTTTACGGGATTAGTTATGGATTAAGACATAGTCAATATTTACAGTGAATCGATCCTTTCTAGATATTTTTGATCAACTCATACAATTGAACAGTTGTGTCGTAAGGCCCAAAGGGGTGACAAGATAGCTCGCTATTGTGAGAGTAGCTTTTGCGGAGGACAGTCCATCTTTAGGGGGCAATATGACACGCCCCGGAGATTATCAACATGATTTGAGAGATGATAGACCAGATGGTAGAGGCAGTCATGGAAGGGATCATCAAAGCCAATTCTATGCAACTCTAGGTTAGTCAGAGGCTGAGTCATTTGACAATGTTATCACAGGTAGGATCATTGCTTTACTATACACCTATTTTGAGTTAACAGGGATGATTTTCATGCTTGAACAAAGTATAATTTTAAATTTATTTTGTGCATCCTTTTTTGTTTTTAGTGTAAATGAGTATGATCATTGAGTTTAAGTGATGTTTTGAAAAAAGAGTTCTGAAGAGATATGTGGTACCATGAAAGTATATTTTAATAAATGAGCAAGATGAGATTAGATAAGTTTGAGCTTTGAGTGAAAGTCCAATGAAACTAGAGGATATGATTTTTGAGTATTTTATTTACTTGAGCATATGAGCATACTGAGTTATTTTGCAAATAGTTTTGAGCATCAATTTAGATAAGAGTAGAGGCAACTCAACCCATAAGCTACATAACTAGTATAGGAGGAATCATATTATTGGTTCAGGAGACTCCTTACTTATCTCAAAAGAGGACTTTTAATATGCACATATTAAGATGATCATCTGTTACTTTGGTGAGGTATGAGGTGACCGTGGCATCGGCAGTACAATCATTATGCCATCACTAGCTCATGCGTGATAGTTGTCGATTAGCGAAACATTGTATGAATAAATTATATTATTTTACTAAGATTGCATCTAGTTGAGTACATTTATGAAGTATTTTTTTGTTCTTAAACTTGCATGCTTTGCTTTGAGTTAAGTATTCATATTATTAAGCATATCAAGTTTCTTTTCTTTCAGTGATTTTATGTACCATACATTAACACCTCATACTATTCTAACTTAAATTGGTATGAACTAAGAAGAAATTAAAAAAAAATAAAGTGAGTTTATGAAATAGTTTGAGTTAACGTAGAAGTCTCTTATAAGCCTAATATTTTCATATTTAAATATTTTATTACAAAGTATATTAACTTTTCAGACTTGGCAGGTGGTTTTTCAATAGCTTGCCTCTTGACTTAAATACATTGGAAACTACTTTCTTTTATTAAATATAGAGAGATTTTATGTCCATGCCTCATATGGGAATGCATAGTAAAATGTTGATTCTCAGATCTAATACACGTCTTGATTTAATGTTCTTTACATCGTGCTGTTAGTATGATTTATTTCATTCACAAGAATAATCTTTTTCATTCAAAAGATTAATCTAACTCACCTATATTTAATGCATTTTGATAACTTCAGTTATATTGTTTTGGAAATAAGCAAAAATATTGTTATAATCTATCATGATCCAAAATCGGATTGCAACTAAAGGAAAGGAATAACAAGTAAAAGCAACCACAAGACTTAATATGAAATCCCAAAACCTAGAGTCATGAGTACAAGGATATCTAAAGAGTGTGAATGAGTAAAATACAATTATCTCGAATGAAAGATACAATGTCATCTGATAATATCTAATACAACGTTTGACATAGAAACAAATAAAAGGAATCTCAAAAGACCCACGACGAGTCGAAGTTTGAGCCTTATCGGTAAGATTTTGATAGATGGAGAATAACTCTGCTAGAATGAATCAACTACCCGATATGGATCCCTGTGCTCGAACTATAAGGAGTAAATAAAGTAGGGTGAGTACGTTGAAATGTACCCAGTAGGTTCAACCAACTACATAAGAGAAATCGAACCAGTATGTAATAATGAAGAATCCTACCACCTGTATCAAAAGGGTTAGTGCACAAATAAAGTATACATAAAGGTAAGATAAAGTAACCATAATAACCAATAATACAATGTCATGAGAGTGTGAGTACAATGCATGGAAGTATCGTTAGGCCATATATCAAGTGTCTCTTAACCTTGTTATCTACTTGTGGTCAAGGGGTATCATAATATCAACCTTGCCACCTGCCTATGGTCAAGGGTATCACGATATCTCAACCTTGTTACCTGTCCGGGGTCAAGGGATCTGAAAAGTGTACATCTCACCCTTGCCTCCTGTCCGGATCAAGGCGTAGTATAATAAGTGGTACTGTGTCTCAAGTGGAGCCTCTTACCCTTGCCTCCTTCCGGGTCAAGGGATGGTACGATGCAATGTGGAATAAATTCACAACCATCATCATATCTCATATTATTATAATTACTCCAGAAGTATAGTGAAATAGCCACATCAGAATTCACTCTTCCCAAACTCCATGTTCAAATATAACATCAATACCGGACCTCACTCGTCCCAAAATACACAAATGATCCACAAAAATATCAGATCTGCCCTCAAATTATCACAAACTTTTCCAACTAGTACCAAAAGTCTCATATTATCATAATAATATCTCAAAATATCTCAATTCACAACATTTCGTCTCAATTTATCAATCAAATCACAATTTACTCAAATTTCAGCATAACCAGGATCATATTCCCATCACAATTCTAATATATCAACCCATTTACGCATGGATCAATCTAGATCTTATAATTACCACATAACATATCCAATAACTCAAATCCATTCCCAAAGGTCAGCCAAACATATCTCAATGTCAAAACCGCACTCGGATAAGCTTTCAATTGACTCAAGTATCCAAACGATCACCAAATCGATCAATCGCTATCAAAAATAGATATTACACGTCAAGAGATGAATTTTGATACCCATATTCGCACGAATTAGGATTAGTGACAAAATAGTCAAATTAGGTCTAAATTCGAAGTCCCCTAATCTAAAATTGACCTTAAAATTAGATTCTACATAAAAAATGAAGCCCGTGGGTGAAAATTCCACTAAAATAGAGTTCAAATCGAAGGTGAAACCATCATTTAAAGTTTCAAAATCTTAGACTAAAAATTTCCAATTTCGGACATTTAAAATCATGAAATTCAGTACAAAATCAAGATATAAATCATGAAAATTGATTAAAGAGATGTTAGAAACACTTACTCAAAAGAATCCTTTGAAAACCTTCTTCAAGAATCACCCAGAAAGCTTGAAACAGTTAAAAAAATGGACAAAAATAGAGGTTTCACGGTTTAAACATTATCTAGGCATAACTTGTACTCCGTGAGCGCGGGGATGAGTCCGTGAATGTGGAGGGAAAAGCCAACAAGGTTCCATGAACGTAGGTTAGGGGCCCGCTAATGTGGGAAAGGATGATAGGATGTTTTGCGAATGCCAATCGAGTTCCATGAATGCGGAGGCTTCTCCACGATTAAGGAGAAGAAAAATGATTGCATCAGAAGTATATGCTCCAGCAATTTCAGCTATGATTAGAAACTTGGAACAACCCCTCGGAACACATTCGGAATCAGAATTACACAAATCAAGTATGTATCCATACCAGAAACAACGATTTGAACTCAATGAAATCATCATAAAATGATTTCAAGGCCTCCTCGCTGCAATTACCCATGCAACTCATATATACTAGTTTAAAACTCAAAATACCAAAATTGGCCTCGGCCACTCCAAAAATTATGACGATACCATTTCTAACTTTAGTTTCACTATCCAGAACTGCTGAAACTGTTTGAATTTTGATCCGAGCTTCCACTCCAAATGTTGACCAAAGTCAAACTTTGGCTCCGACAATAACTAAAAATGCAATTTTAGGTTTAAAAACTCCATTTTTAACTTCATATTCAGTTCTATAACTTCTCTTAGACCAGTTTCGACGTTTCGGAGCTAATGAAATCGATAGATCTCCAATCTGACACCCAAAACTTAGAATGTTCCAAAAACTCACTTTTTTCAACAACTTAAGCCTTCAAAAATGGCAAAACTCATATTTTCAACTTTGAAAACTCAGGATTTCACTTCCAACAATGGAGATAATTCAAAATAGATTCAAAGCGACTTACGAAAAGATAAAATAGTAATTTTCTTAGATAAGCTCAAAAATGACCTATAAGGTTATTACATCATTCACCACTAAAAATAAAGTTTGTCCTCGAAAATAAAGGAAAAAGAAACACCTTAAGCCTAAAATAGGCTAGGATATCTAGACCGCAAATTAACTCCAACTCCGAAGTAGCCTTTTCAACAGGACAATGTCGCCACTGAATCTTCACTCAAGGTAAGTCCTTGGATCTCTATCTCCTTACATGCTTGTCCAATATAGCTATTGGTTCCTCCTCATAAGATAAGTCTGAACCCAACTTAACTAAATCATAAGAGATCAAATGGACTCATCTGAAATGTACTGGCAGAGCACGAAAATATGAAATAGAGGATGAACCGCTAATAATCTAGGTGGTAAGGTCAACTCATAGGCCACCTCACCAACTCTCCTCAAAATCTCAAAGGGGCCAATGAATCTAGGACTGAGCTTGCCCCTCTTCCCGAATCTCATCACACCCTTCATGGTGGAAACTTTCAGCCAAACACTATCACCTACAGAGAACTCAAGAGGCCTGACATTTCGGTCGGCATAACTTTGTGGCTGCTCTGGACTATCAATGCCTAACTCTTCAGTTAGCATAATTGTTTTGGTGGCTCTGGATTATCAATACTCTACCTTGAATCAAACGAACCCAATCCACGGGATCTCTGAGTAGATCTACACCCGATACAACTGTTGAACCTAAGTCAAACCATCCAATGAGTGATCTACACCTCCGGCCATACAAAGCCTAAAATGGTGCCATCTAGATACTGGAATAGTAACTATTGTTATATGCAAATTCTGCCAATGGCAAATGTTGATCCCAATGGGCCCCAAAATCAATCACACAAGCCTAAAGCATATCCTTCGACATTTGAATAATGCGTTCGAACTGTCCGTTAATCTAGGTTGAAATGCTAAACTCAAATCCAAAAAAGTTGACAAACCACGCTGTAGAGGCTGCCAAAAATAGAAAGCGAACGCTAACCCTCTGTTTGACACTATAGACACTGGTACTCCATATAGTCTGACAATGTTCTGAATATACAACCTAGACAATTGCTCTACATGGTAGCTAGTCTTCATCGGTAAAAGTGAGTTGACTTGGTCAAATAATTGACAACTACCCAAACTGAGTCAAACTTGCACCTGTAACAAAATCCATAGTCACCTGCTCCCTTTTCCACTCAGGAATGGGCATCCTCTGCATTGATCTGTTGGGCTTTTGGAATTCATAGTTGACTTGTTGGAAATTCAAGCATTTTGCCACAAAATCATCTATATCTCTTCTCATCCCGAACCACCAACAATGTTGTTTTTGATCATGGTACATCTTTGCCACACCGAATGGATATAATATCAAGTACAATGGGTCTCCTCTAATATCAATCTCACCCAATCTCCCACCTTAGGCACATAACTCTACCATTTATCCTCAATACACCTCAGAATCAATAATAGCCGCCTTAGGTTCACCCTTTAATATTTTATCACGAATTAAGCATATTTCTGGATCCTCCAATAGATGAGCACATATTTGATCAAGAAATGACAATCTAGCCTCAACAAATGCCAAAATTCTCTGAGAAGGCAAAATATCTTACCGAACCATCTGTCTAGTACTGAACCTCCAAAGCTAGGGGTCTCTCCTCAGCCTTCAAGAATGCTAAACTTTCCATACTCGCAACCTTTCGGCTCAAAGCATCTGCCACTACATTTGCCTTACTTGGGTGATATAGAATAGAGATATCATAGTCCTTAAAAAACTCCAACCACCTACGTTGTCTCGTATTCAAATTAGGCTGAGAGAATATGTATTTGCGACTCTGGTGATCGATAAAGATCTCACAATGTACCCTATAAAGATAATGTCACCACAACTTCAACATAAACACAACCTCATCAAACTACAAGTCATGGGTTGGATAATTCCTCTCATGCACCTTCAACTGCTTAAAGGCATATGCTATCATCTTCCCCATTTTCATCAATACACCACCCAAACCCACACCAGAAGTATCACATTATACCATAATGGAACTTCCTCCTCAAGCAAAGAAAAAATGGGTGATAAAGTCAATAAATCCTTGAGCTTTTGGAAGCTCACCTCACACTCTTCAAACCATTGAAATGCCACATCCTTCTAAGTCAGTATAGTCAATGGGGCTACTTTAGAAGAGAATCCCTAAACAAAACGCCGATAATACCCTACCATATTAATGAAACTCCATAGCTCAGTCATAGAAGTAGGCATAGCCCACTCATGAATAACTACTAACATAGCTGGATCTACCATAATATCATACTTTGTCACCACATGCCCAAGAAATACCACAAAATCGATCCAAAACCACACTTTGAGAACTTTGCATACAACTTCTCTTCCCGCAATCTCTGAAATACAGTCCTCAAGTGCTGAACATCATTATCCTCACTTTTGAAATAAATCAAGATTTCATCTATAAACACAATCACAAATATTCCTAAATAGGGCTTAAATACCCGGTTCATCAACTCTATAAAAGTAGTCGGGGCATTAGTCTGCCCGAAGGACATACCACGAACTCATAGCGACCATAATGGGTCTTGAAAGTCGTCTTCTGGATATCAGACTACCAAACTCTCAACTGATAATAGTTGGACCTCAAATCAATTTTGGAGAATACCAAGGAACCTTGCAACTGATCAAAAAGATCATCAATGCAAGGTAAATGATATTTATTATTGATAGTTACTTTGTTCAGCTGGTGATAGTTAATACAGATACACATAGTGCTATCCTTCTTCTTCATAAATAATATGGGAGCACCTTAGGGAGATACACTTGGACGAATAAATCCCTTATTCAAAAAATCTTCTAATTGCTCTTTCAACTCTTTCAATTCAGTCTGAACCATCCTATAAGGGGCAGTAGAAATGGGCTTAGTGCCTGACTTCACATTGATAGCAAAGTCAATATCACGATCCGGTGGGACACTAGTTAACTTAGTCGAGAATACATCCATAAAATCTCTAGCATCCCTAGTGGTCTCCAATGATGGTAGCATGTGAGAATAGGCCCGAACATGAGCCAAATATGACAATCATTCTTTCTCCATCAACCAATAGGCATACATATAAGAAATAACACCATTAGGATAGGAGCTATGTGATCCACTCCATACTAACTGAGGCATGTGGGGACAAAATAAGGTCACTGTCTTCGCATGACAGTCAAGAATAGCATGATAAGGTGAGCCCAATCCATATGCAATATCACGTTAAAGTCAACCATATCCAATAATGTAAAGGTAGCAACAGTATCTCTCCCTATAAAAGTCATGACACAACCCTGGTATACCTGATTTACCACTAATGGTTCACCTACTGGGTGAAAACACAAATAGGCTCGGGAAGCAGCTCATATATAATATCAATATCAGAAACAAAATAGGCTAAAAAATAGGAATAACTGGAGCCCAGATCTAGGATAACATAACAAACTCTATGCCCACACTAGCTTGTTGGCCCCCACGAGCTCCACTTCACACTGTACCATGAGCTCCCTAATTACCAACCTCATGCCCTGAGAGGTGTCTCTAATTATAGGTCTTAGGGCTAGACAGGTTGGCTGAGTACCTGAAGTCTGGGCAGAAAATGCACGAGATGGATAATGATTAGAAAACTGCCCAACCTCATTGCAAACACAATAAACCTTAGGGCCTCGCCCCTGAAATGACTGTGCCAAAGAAGTACCATGTCTGGTTGAACCAAGAAAGTAATCACAACCTGTATGAGTAGACCGAGACCTATCAACACTATCATAAGCTGGAATAGCTATATAGAATGATTAGTTGTCTGCCTCTGAAACTCTCTTTCACGCAGTGGGTGTCCACTAAATTGGCCATGTTGATAAGACCTCTTCCCACTACCTTGTCTATTATACCTGATATCTCTATCATATGAGTGTGATTCACTACACTCTGAAATATGCCTCCAGCCAAATGAAAGGAAGTTGTAGCTATCATGACCCAACTTTTCAAGTCATGATAGCGCCTATTAGATCCCGCCTACAGGTAAGTCAACCCAATGCCCATGAGAAACCTATCCTAAAAAACTAATGATAAAGATACTAACAACATATAAACAAGCCAACAACAATCTATCTCAGGACCAGAAAGTCACCTGTACATAGCTACTATAGATTCAACACAAAATATACATACGTACATACATAACCAGAATAACAATCTAAATATACAAATCCAAACTACATATAAAAGGCTAGTGTTTGAATAAAAAAGATGACCATTAAATAGAAAGAGATTACATAATGTCCAGAGTTGCTGGTGCTCATTAATCTCTCCTAAATTGCCTTTGAATTCCTAACTCATTGACCGCAACTAGTACCTAGATCTGCACAATGAGGAGACATAACAATGTAGGGGTGAGTACTAGTAACAAGCACCCAGTAGACATCATCAGCCAATAGAGTGAAATACATTAAATATGGTAGGAATAAATATAATGAAATGTTGCAGTGTTAGTAGTCTGAACACAGATCAAGTAATAAGCATATTTGGAGAATGATGAATCCCCAATAGAACAACCCAAGTGTCACGACCCAAGCCTAGGGCCTGGAAGTAACACGGCGAATGGGGAACCCGAAGGAACCCCAAACAAGCCTCTTAACTTGTCATTACACATCCTTGGTCGCGCAAGCATATAAAAGACATGTAGAATAGAATGTGGAATTAGGGCAAAGGGAAAACTTTGTAACACATCAACATCTAGAGGTAAGGAATCATGACTCATATCATCAATACATAACTCGTCCAACAAAAACCTCCAATTACATAAATAGAGCGGGGGTGAAGACAAAGTAACCGGGCTCACCCTCACAGTCAAGTAGAACATAAGGTAGTGTCTCAATACATAGATAAGAGGAAAAACGTAAGTCAAAGTTCTCGAAATGGAGGACTCACCAACAAGCTTGGAATAGCACCGTCTAGCCACGTGGAGGAGGAGGATGATCAACTAGGGCACCGGTTCCTACATGGTGATATCATGTAGGCAAGAGTATGCGTTGGTACATTTGAATGTACTAGGTATGTGGGGTGCAATGCAAAAATAGAAAGACATTATACTCAAAATGCAGACATTAGAGAATAGACATAGCATAACAATATGGCATATATGAGTAATGCATAAGTAAAACATACTTTAAGTAACTCATGCTCATATAATATATCAAATGTGTAGAAGAGACCAAGCTAGATTTTAAAGGTATGAACCCTTTAGGGTTAGTTATGATGCTGCCCCATCACTTAGGTAGATGAGTATGAACCCCTATCTAGATTGGTGATTATGTCGCCCTATCACCGAGGTGGATGAGTATGAACCCCCATCAAGGTTGGTGATTATGCCACCCTATCACCGAGGTTGATGAGTATGAACCCTCATCTAGGTTAGTGATTATGTCGCCCTATCACCGAGATGGATGAGTATGAACCCTTATCTAGGTCATCTGGCTCTTGTCCACCCGGATCGGGCATGGTCTAATGCAACACTTTATATAGAGTTCATCATATACATAAGCTCACTTCATAATTAAAGCATCAGTCATATCATATACATAAGCTCTTTTCATCATCATAACATCATTTATATCATATATCATGCTTTGGACCTTCATTTCCTCAATAAACCATAACCAAACATTTTATCAAACACCTTGGGAGTGTGTAATGGGGGTAAAAGACCATGCAATTTAAAGATGAGATCATGCAAGAAAATCTATAGTAAAACCATCAACCAACACCTTGCAACACCCCCAAGAAATTCACATCAAAACCCCTCATCAAATCCAACATTAGATCCAAGATTTAGAACTCGAAACATACTAAAATAACCATACTTTCATGAGCTAAAATAACTATGCAGTAAATTTCTCAATATACAAGACCCACATGTAAAATCAACTTTAAATCATGCATTATTAAGTAAAAGAGGGTTTAGGCACGATGGGTGGAAGGACCCAATGGTTCAACACCACATACCTTAGTTTCGGAGAAGTCCTTGGTGAAGGTTGACAATGGAGACTTGAAGCTTGAAGAGATTTTTCTTATATCCAGATGAGGGTTTTGAGTCTTGGAATTTGGAGTGAAAATATGGATAAGTGTTTTGGGGAGTATTGGGAAATGTTTAGAATGATATAAGGGTAAAACTTGACTAAGTATAGATAAAAATACGTTTGGGAAATTAGGGCCCAAAACTTAGAATATTTTAGACGGCATTTGAAAAACTGCCAGGTGAAAAACACATCTCCGCGTCGAGGAGGGGACATGAAGTGGAATTTGAACTAAGGCATTCCTAAGGCGCGTCGCGGAGGCTTCACCAACTGCTCACTGGAAATCATCACTAAAAAAAGTTATAATTGCTATTCTTTTGCTTTTAAATCGAGGCTAGACCCTTTTTCACCAAATTTGGATTTCTTGATCACAAATATGAAGTAGTATTTTCAAAATAACGAATAGATTTTTTGATATAAGAAAATCAAAATTTTGGGCATTTTGAGGCATGTTTTTGTGCACTTTAAGGAACCTAATCACATCAATTTTCTTAGGATCCACTTTTATACCATCCCCCGACACCACATGACCCAAGAATGCAACCTCCTTCAACCAAAATTCACACTTGTCATATTTATCATACAATCTCTCCTCCCTCAATCTTTGCAACACAACCCTCAAATGGCATATATGCTTTTCCCTACTACATGATTAAATCAAGATATCATTAATGAAAACCACAATGAAGGAATCAAGGTAAGGTTTAAAGACTCTATTCATTAGGTCCATAAAGATGGCCAGTGCATTAGTCAACCCAAAGGACATCACCAAAAATTCATAATGCCCATATCTAGTCCAGAAGGCCGTCTTAGCAATATCATACTACCTCACCCTCACTTGATGGTACACGAATCAAAGGTCAATCTTAGAGAAAAAGCTAGCCCCTTGCAATTGGTCAAACAAGTCATCAATCGTCGGAAGAGGATATCTATTCTTTATAGTGACCCTATTGAGTTGCCGGTAGTCAATGCACATTCCAAGTGACCCATCCTTCTTCTTTACAAACAAAACCGGTGCACCCCGAGGGGATTTGCTAGGTCTAATAAACCCCCTTTCCAACAAATCTTTCAATTGTTCCTACAACTCTTTCAACTCCGCTGGGGCTATACAGTAAGGGAAATGGAGATAGGTTGAGTGTAGGGAAGGAGATTTATGCCAAAATCTATCTTCCTTTCGGGAGGAACACCGGGAAGGTCATTTGGGAAGACATCAAGAAACTCACTTACAACTAGAACCAACTCAATGGAAGGGACTTTGGACTCCACATCTTTGACTCTCACAAGATGATACAAACACCCCTTGGAAATCAACCTATGGGCTTTAATGCATGAGATGAACCTACCCCTCACTAACACATCACGACTTTCCCACTCAAGGACAGGTTCATTTGAAAATTGAAACTTGACCCTATGGGTTCTACAATCAATAGAAGCATAGTATGCGTGCAACCAATCCATCCAAAGAATAACGTCAAAATTAACCATATCTAATTCAACAAGATCACAAGGTAGGATTTTATGCAAAATGCAAATGGCACAATTTCTATACACCCTCCTAGCAACAATAGATGCACCAACAGGAGTAGACAGTTCATAAGACTCATGCAACAACTCTGAATCAACATTAAACTTTCTAGAAACAAAGGGGGTAACAAAGGAAAGGGTAACACCCGGGTCAATCAAAGCATATACATCAAGATCAAAGATTTTCAACATACTGATAACAACATCAACGACTTCACCAACCCCTTGCCTTCCGTGTAGAGCATAGAACTGATTGTGCCTTTGGGCACCACCTTGAGGACCACCCCTACCCAATGGAACCACATTTGCACCCCAAATCATGCCACAGTTTCTTGGACAATTAATCCTCTTGTGACCAAGCTCCCCACATTCAAAACATGTATTGGAACCCTTCAAACATGGGTGCTTATGACTCTTCCCCCATATAGTATACACATCATTAGGAGCCACACCAATCATATCTTGAGGCCTAGAGAAGTCATTGGCAAACCCCCTATTTGTAGCAAGAGGAGGCCTTTGGCCTTGTGGAAGTCTAATACCCTTGGGGAACTTGCCCTCAAAACAGGCCCTCTTACTTATGGCCCCTTATTTTCTCAACTTCTCTTCTTCCATTTGCTTGGCATATGTCATCAACCGAGCCAAGTCCATGTCACTAATAAGCAAGGCGGACCGATATTCTTTACTTACCAAGTCAGGAACCCCCATAACAAACTTATTCATCCTTGACCTAGAATCGGCCACCAAGTGAGGAACATACATTGAAAGTTGATTAAACTTGAGGGCATATTTTTTCACACTCATACCACCTTGTTTCAAGTTCATAAATTCAACCAGCTTTGCCTCCCTAAGCTCAAGAGGGAAAAACTGATCAAGGAAAGCCAATTTGAATTCCTCCCAAAGCACCACATAGCCATTTCTCTTCTCACATTCCCATTGGTCAAACCAAATTTGGCCACCCCCTTGAGTTGGTACGCCGCAAACTCCACCTTCTCATTTGTTCCAACACCCATGATAGACAATATTTTATAGATTTCATCAATGAACTCTTGTGGATCTTCATCCACCTTTGACCCATGGAAAATCGGAGGATTCATCCTCATGAAATCTCTTACCCTAGCTCCCGGGGTAGTAGCATGAGGGTCTTGGGCCCCTTGTTGGACTTGGTTGGCCACTACTTGGGCAAGCATAACAAGGGCATCCCGGAGCTCACCATTTGTAGGTTTCTCCTCAGGAGTTTAGGCTCGTTTTCCTCTAGTATTCGGCATGATCTAGCATAGCAAAGAACAATCGTCAGGGGGAATACTTATCACAACTCTATGGCATGACTTAGAATATGAAGAAGGGAAACATTTCCTAGAACGCCTCATAGCCTCCTATTCATAGTCATGGCACTCTTCACGACCACAAATAGGACTCTAATCGACGCGGTGTGTTGGACTCCGAAATGGAGGACTCACCAACAAGCTTAGAATAGCACCGTCTAGCAATGTGAAGGAGGAGGATGATCAACTCGGGCACTGGTTTCTACATGGTGATATCATGTAGGCAAGAGTATGTGTTAGTACGTTCGAATGTATTAGGTATGCGGGGGTGTAATGCAACAATAGATAGACATTATACTCAAAATGCATACATTAGAGAATAGGCATATTATAACAATATGACATGTATGAGCAATGCATAAGTAAAACATACTTTAAGTAACTCAGCTCATATAAAAATCATATGTGTAGAAGAGACAAAGCTAGATTTCCAAGATATGAACACCTTGGGGTTAGTGATGATGTGGATGAGTATGAACCTCCATCTAGGTTGGTGATTATGCCTCCCTATCACCGAGGTGGATGAGTATGAACCCTCATCTAAGTTAGTGATTATGCCGCCCTATCACCGAGGTGGATGAATGTGAACCCTCATCTAGGTTATTGATTATGCCGCCCTATCACAGAGGTGGATGAGTATGAACCCTTATTTATGTTATTCGGGCTCTTGTCCCCCCCCCCCCCCGGATTGAGCATGATCTAATGCAACACTTTATATAGAGTTCGTCATATGCATAATCTTACTTCATCATTAAAACATTAATCATATCATATACATAAGCTCTTTTCAGCATCATAACATCATTCATATCATATCTGATGCTTTGGACCTTCATTTCCTCAAGAAACTATAACCGGACATTTTATCAAACACCTTGGGTGTGTGTGATGGGGGTAAAACACCATGCAATTTAAAGATGAAATCATGCAAGAAAATCTGTGGTAAAACCATTAATCAACACCATGTAACACCCCCAAGACATTCACATCAAAACCCCTCATCAAATCCAACATTAGATCTAAGATTTAGAGCTCAAAACATGCTAAAACAACCATACTTTCATGAACTAGAATCATTGTGCAGTAAATTTCTCAATATACAAGATCCATATGTAAAATCAACTTTTAATTATGCATTATTAAGTAAAAGAGGGTTTAGGCACCATAGGTGGAAGGACCCAATGGTTCAACACCACATACCTTAGTTTCAGACAAGTCCTTGGTGAAGGTTGATAATGGAGACTTGAAGCTTAAAGAGAATTCTTAAATCTGGATGAGGGTTTTGAGTCTTGGAATTTAGAGTGAAAATATGGCTAAGTGTTTTAGGGAGTATTGGAAAATGTTTGGAATGATATAAGGGTGAAATTTGACTAAGTATAGATAAAAACACGTTTGGAAAATTTAGGCCCAACACTTAGGATATTTTGGACCGCACTTGAAAAACTGCTAGGTAAAAACATATCTTTGCGTCATGGAGGGGATGCGGAGTGAAATTTGAACTAAGGCATGCCCAAGGCGCGTCATGGAGGCGTCGCAAACTGCTCACCGGAAATCATCACTAAAAAAAATTATAATTGCTATTCTTTCGTTCTTAAATCAAGGCTAGACCCTTTGTCACCTAATTTGGACCCCTTGATCACAAATATAAAGTCGAATGTTTGCAATAACGAACATATTTTAGATATAAGGAAATCCAAGTTCCAGGCATTTTGAGGCACGTTTTTGGGCACTTATTAGGGTCATTTCACCAAGTAATATATAATGATATTATAAGAACCTGGGCCTTATATGGCTTTAATGCTACTTGGAATTTGGTTTTGAAAAGTTTTTTACTAAGGTGACGCTTTATGGGCACCTCCACAAGCCATGTGACTCACCAAGGGTCGTGTGGAGAAGCCTTGAGGTAGCCCTTGGCCTTGTGTGTAGAATGGTGGCCTTCAGTTGGAGTTTAAGACCAAGCTCGCACCACATAAACCCCACACAGTCTGTGTGGTACTTCACTAGTCATGTGGTGGCTTCTGTGAGTAGCCTTGGCCGTAAAAACCATATGTTAGCCAAGGCACTTCATACATGAACCCTATGTGGTTCATATGACTCTTCAAGGGTCGTATAGCCTCCCGTATGGGTGTTGGTGTGAAAATTTTCTAAGTATGGGATCACCATCTTAGAACTTTGTCTGTGGGATTTTTGGCTAAGTGTTGCACCATGGAAGGCCACACGGTCTATGTGACCCTTACATGGCCCATGTGACCTTTATACGAGACTCCTGGCAATTTGTAATATCCATTTCATTAATAGCATTCTTGCAATTTTGGATATTCCTAAGGATCTTTTGTAACTTTCTATCCTATCCAAAGACTTTCAAATGACTTATACTCTTTTTCTCTCATTCAAATTCAGTTCAATAGTTAGAATTCATTCAAGCTCTCTCAAGAGAACTCCTATCATGTGATCTGGTGTGTACTTAGCTTGGAGATTAAGGAAATGCTCTCTTCTACATTAAATTCTTCTTGTTTCTTCTTGGTTAACCAAGGTATGTGGAATTGATTGATGGTCCCTTTCAACCATGAAGATCCTTAACTCTTTTACACTTGATTTTATGAAATTGAGCTTACTTTAAGCATGCTCTTTGAGATTATTATTTATTTGATTCAATTGAGATGTGGACTATGTTTAATTGTTATTTTTAAATTAATTTAATCCGTAATATGTTGAGTTGCATGAATATTATGAAGATTTGAATATGCATTATCCTTTTAAAGTTTGATTTGAGCATGTGCAATCTAAATTGTGATCTAAATGTGGATTTACTTATGAATTTACTTGAATTTCTTATTATATCATTGATTTAAGTTTGAGTCTCTATTTCTCATTCTATTCTCACATCATTCCTGGTATATGCATCCATGAGCATTGGTTTTTGATAAAAACTATTCGGTGGGTTAAGCTCACATATAGTCTTGATGAAAATTATTGTGTGGGTCAAGCTCAAATATGTTTATTATTCTGTGGGTTAAACTCACATATGCTTATTATTTGGTGGGTTAAGCTCACATATGGGTATGACAAGAATGTGATCACATAAATATCTATAATATGGCTCTTTGAGCATTTAGGATGTTTACACCATCTCGTATATATATGAATGAGCTATTCCTATGCATAAAAAGTATGATTTGTCTGAGCCCAAGTATGAATGAATATGAAGTATGTCTGTCTTTTAAGCCCAAGTATGCATTAAAATGATTTGAAAAGACTCATATCTCTTTTGAAAATATGTATATGCATATATAGTCTTGTGGGATGACAAATTAGCACTGACGAGATTGAAGGTGTCAGGGCTATCCCTAAGGGTTCTCTTCCTTTCTCTTGAACTTTGTGCTAGCATAGGTATTTGATATGGTAACCCTCACTGAAATGGGAGGCCCGTAATGCGGTTATAAATCTTGATATGGTATGATATTAAAATCCTATCCGAAATGGGAGGCTTGTAAGGAAGGTTGCTTCTCCGAAATGGAGGCCCATAAGGAGAAGTATGATTTACCTTTGGCAAATAGACCACCTCCTTTCCGGTGTGGGGATAACATCAAGATTCCATGTAATAGCTCGCTTGGTCTTATTTTTCGGTTGAGGTCTCATCCCTTCTATATTGAAGTATTACGTATTCCATGCATCATGGATTTCATAGCATATTGTTATACTACTCTTCTTAGGTTGCATAATGTTTCTAAATATGTGTCCTTGCCATCTAACATTGAATGTGAGTTTAATAAGTTCATATGCATCGACCCCATACTTAGTACATTCAAACGTACTAATGCATACATTTTTCCTACATGATCTAACCATGTGGGGACAGGAGACTATATCTATCCACATTTTGACGGCTAGTTCAGATTTGAGAAATTTGTTGTGGAGGGTCCTATTTTCTAGGGACAAACCACTATCCATATACTTTATGTTGTTTTCGCTTTTGTTATATTTACTTTGAGGGTGAGCTCGGGGAATGTCTTGGTCCCCGTTGTATTCTATGACTAGAGGCATGGTTGAATGTCTTGTAAACTCTTGTACGTTTATATGTTATGATATGCTATTTGGAGATTATGGTTGCGACTATCTTTTGATTATGGATATTATGATATGGATTTAAGTTATGATGTGAAAATGTGGAAGATCCTAAGCCTTATTTTGCCCCCATAGAGTGAGTCATACTTACCTGCCCCTTAGTTCTTATGTGCTAAGTGTTATATGAATCCAAGCAAATCTCTATCCCTATGATATCCCCATAGCATAATACATACTTTCCTATCCCTTAGAACTATGTGCTTACTATCTCTTTATGCACTTCCAAACTGATGATATGAATTTGGATACTCTGAGGCTTATATAGGGACTCTTCGGTTCCCATTCTACATGTCACTTCTAGACCCTATGTACAAATCGTGACAAGCTTAGTATAAGGGCACTAGGTTTATAAATGAACCCTGGCGTCCAACATGTCGCATCAAGTAGAGTCCTATTCATGGGTGTAAAGTGCACCATACCTATGAGTGGAAATCTGTGATGGCGTTCTAGGTATTGTCTTACTTCTTCATGTCTATGTCATGCTTTAGACTATGTATTAAGTTTTCCTAATCTTGATGATGTCCTTGCTACATTACAAAAGATGCCTCCACGAAGAGATCCCCTAGCAAGACCGGCCCCGGTTATAAGGACCAAGTTTCTCAAGGACCTATGAAAGTGCTGGTCACTTAGGGTGAATTTTGTATTTCTCTGGTGAAAGCTGCTACGCCCTTGCTTCGCTCCTTCACGACCTATTATCAAATCGAATATCAAATATCTCACACCCAGGCGCCTAGCAACAACCTGCTATGCCGACACGAACTCCGGCCTAACCCGCACCTGGTAGGGCTTTAAAGAATCTATTTCGTTTGACAGGGGCGTTCAAGC
>JAPFFP010070464.1:0-24410 GCA_026153255.1 Solanum medicagineum
AAATCGGCCACCCTTTCGACTATCCCTCAAAAAGGGCCCTCTTGGCCCCATGACCCCCTTGTTCCTCAACTTCTTGTCCTCCATTTGCTCGGCATAGGTAATAAACCAGGACAAATCCATGTCACTAATCAACATAGCAGACCGACATTCTTCACTCACCAAATCGGAAACACCCATCACAAACTTGTTCATTCTAGACCTTGGGACGGCAATCAAGTGAGGAGCATATTTAGTGAATTGAGTAAACTTGAGGGCATACTCCCTCACACTCATAGACCCTTGTCTCAAATTAAAAAACTCTACCACTTTGGCTTCCCTAAGTTCAAAAGGAAAGAACCGATTAAGAAAAGCCACCTCGCACTCCTCCCAAAGCACCACCTTGTTGATTCCCTTCTCCTCCTTCCATAAGTTAAACCATATTTGTGCCACCCCCTTGAGTTGGTAAGCCGCCAACTCCGCCTTCTCTTCCAATCTAACACCCATGATAGCAAAAATCGAGTAGACCTCATCAACAAAATCTTGAGGGTCCTCATCCACCTTTGACCCATAGAATTTTGGGGGATTCATCCTCATGAAGTCTCTCACCCAAGATGTCGGAGTAGGAGCATGAGGGGCTTGGGCCCTTTGATTGGCTTAGTTAGCCACAACTTGAGCAAACAAAGTGAGAGCATCCCAAAGCTCGCCATGAGCCGGTTATCCTTGGTTGTGCAGACTCTTCTTCCTCTTATGTTAGGCATGATCTAGCATAGCAAAGAACAATCGTCAGGGGGAAAACCTTACCGTAACTTCTATAGCATGACATAGAGTAAGAAGAAGGGAAATATTTCCTAAAGATACCAAGTTTGTCACGACCCAAGCCTATGGCCTAGATGTGACATGGCTCATGGAGAATTTGAAGGGACCCCAAGCAAGCCTCTTAGCATATCATTACACATTCTTGGTCATGGAAGCAATAAAATACAACAAGAGATAGCAAATAGGGACAACGGGGCTAAGGGACAACTTCCATATAATAAACATCAAGATTCAAGAGAGAGTCAAAGCTCATAGCATAATACAAAACATGTCCAACAATACCTCTAAAACTTAGATACTTGGCGGGGCCCAAGACAAGCTACCGGGCTCACCCTTATGGTCAACATATACATAAAAGAAAGATAGTCTCAGAGCATAGTATGAGATCATAAACATCGTCCCCTAAATGGAGGACTCGCCAAAGAGCTTGAGAGAAGTCGTACTAGCCACGTGGAGAAGGAGGATCAAGTGGAGCTCCGGTTCCTACATGGTGATATCATGTAGGCATAGAGTATGCATTAGTATGTTTGAATGTACTAAGTATGTAGGATGCAATGCAACTAGTGATAAGGGTCATAGGCAAAATGCATAACATAGGTAATGGGTGAGCATATAGCAATATGGCATGTATGAATAATGCTTTAAGTAAAACCATACTTATATAAAACATAATACATGTGCAAGGAGAGACCATTGTTAGTGCATATCCAAGGCCTACCACTCCCTTTGAGAGGCGAATGAGGTACAAACCCCTCAATAGGTTGATGAGGTACAAACCCCCCCCAAACATGGTTGATGAGGTACCAACCCCCCACCATGGTTGGTAGAGTACGAACCCCCCCCCCCCAACGTGGTTATCAAAGTACAAATTCCTCGACATGGTTGCACGGGCCTACCACCTCTCGAGCGAGGTGATTGAGGTACAAACCCCTCAACAAGGTTACCCGGGCCTACAACCCCCCGAGTGAGGCTTGATCAATTCTCAACACTATAGAGATAATATCATATACATACGTTCCTTTCATAATCATATAGTCATTCAATTCATAAGACATGCATTGGACCTTCAATTCCTCAAGAAACTCATAACCGGATATTTTATCAAACACTTGGCTGGTGTGTACTGCGTAAAACCATGCAACTCAAGAGTGTAATCATGGTAGAAAATTTAATGTGAAACTATCAATATATTCTTGGTAAAACCCTCAAGCAATATACATCAAATCTCACAATAGATCTTAAATTCATAGTTCAAAACATGCTAAAACAACCATAATTTTGTGAAACCCCAACATAGTGTGCAGTGAATTTCATAATAAGTAAGACCCATGAGTAAATCAACTTTAAATCATGTAATTTTAGGTAAAAGGAAGTGTAGGTATCATGGGTGAAAGAAACACATGAAAGAAACCCACATACCTTGACTTTGGAGAATCCTTGAAAAAGATTGGAGATGGAGACTTGAAGCTTGATTGAGAACCTTAAGATCTGGATGAGTTTTGAGACTTGAAGTTTGGAGATGAAATATTGTCTAAGTATTTGAGAGAGTATTTGAGAAGGTCTTGAATTATCTCAAGGTGAAATAAGGCTAACGATAGGCATTTTCACGCATGGGAACACTTAAGCCCAAGACCCAAAGGCCATGGACCGAACTAGAAAAACAGTGCACAAAATACACTGCAGCGCGCCCTTTGCACATTGCGCCTAGGGCGTGGATTGTCATTGGAAATCGCATTTTTGCGATTTTCAAATTTTTCTATGATTTCTCTTAAATCGGAGTTAGACCCATTTCCCACTCAATTTGACGAAAATGAAGTCGGATTTTTGATATCACACAAATTTTGAGATATATGGAAATTACGATTCTGGGCACTTTCAAGACACATTTTCAGGCACTTTTTGGGGTCGTTCATAAGTGTTATCGGTTATAAGCATCAAAATAATGAATAATTTAATTTAAGTTAATCATTATTTTGGAATTAACCATTAAGAGATTAGACCACTTTGGTGATTAACAAATCTCACATATAATTCCAAGTTAACATATATAGAAGTATTAAAACTTCTACACATTTGTAACTAACAGTAATTATGATTCCCAGAATTTCATAAACAGGATTCATAAAGTTGAAGAAAACATAAATTTGAATGAAAAATCATTAGTTCTTAAACCGTGCGCTGATGCCACATGTAAGGATTTGTTTTAATTTAGATTGTCAAACATAAACAATCTAACATGTAATCATATCAGGAATTCAAGATCGTAGAACCATATGATTTTCACATAACACAAAAGTTTAGTCAAGAAAACATACCAGAATCGGCCATGAGATCTTGAATTGATCACTTGAGTGGAAGACTTTTCTTGTTCTTGACAAGATATTGGTTTTTCTCTCTCTTGACCTTATACTGATTTCTTTTAGAATGAATGTTGATGGGAACTGCAGTAATCTTCAGTATTTATAGGCAGAGAGAGGACCAGTTACATTTTACTTTCCATCATCATGGCTAGGGGAAGTTATACCCATACTAACTGCCATAACTTCCCACTATCGTGCCCCTAACTACCCATTATCATCCCATAACCTCCCACTAACTTACCCACAACTTCCCACTAACATAAGTAGTGGGTGGTGGTGGGAAGTTAGGATAAGAGTGGTGGAAAGTTATAGTAAATTAATCATAATGGATGATAGTGGGAAGTTATAGTAACTTCCACCAACATGAGTAGTGGGCGGTTTAATAACTTCCCTAGACATTATCCATTTGAATTTAGTTAGTAATTAAATATTAAACCAAGATGAATATTAACGTGAGCCATTAAATAAACATACGTGGGCCATAAAAGCTAACATCCCTATGATTTTTTCATTTGATTACTTTTACATATTTTGATACATTTAAATCTGATAAACCTGACGCAATCATTTTAGTAAAGAACAATTGGTTGTGGAAATTGCAACCATCTAAGGCTTTCTTCTATTTCTAGACTCCAACTTTCCATGTCTTCTCTACAACATAACCCGATTATGCTTTTCTTCAACTCTTAATATATGAAATTAATAGCCATACCTAGATGGTTTGTGGAAAATTGCAAGTCTATATTGTCCTTGAAGAGCATAAAGGGAATTGCCATCACGCTTGCATTATTACGTAAGAATGACAAGATACTGTTAGTAGATAGAAAAAAGTGTAAAATCTTCCCTATGTGATTACCACTTATTTCTCCACTTACATTAGAATGTTATGTTGTTCATTGTGTGTTACTAAAATACTTAGAATAAAAATTTTTGCAGTAAACAAAACTTTTGTAGAAAAAAAATATTTTGTAAAATAAAACTTTTGTAGAACAAAACTTTGTGAAAACAATAATCACAAAGATTCTAATCAAGTTTTCAAAACCAGAAACTAAAACTAGTGATGAAAACAAAATCTGTAAAGAAAATCACAAAATAAAATTGACAAGAAGAAAATCGTGTGTATCCTTAAGGAAATTATTCCCCTCAAGTACCCGAGGTTAATGTAATATATCCTCCCTAGATAGATCGATTTAATTCACCGATGTATTGGTACCTAAAACCATGGTGTCAAGGAACCACTTAATAGCAGTAAAGCACACTAGAATATGTTTGTGTAGAAGAAGAAGAAGTCGGAAAAAACTCATTTTGAAATGATAGAAAAATTCTCTATACATAAAGAACAAAAAGTGTTTATTGTGCCTTATTGGAAAGGTCACAACTTTTTTTAGAAAAAATTATAATTCATTTGTCATTCACACCTTTTAAACTCAACAATCCCCCATATGAATGGGAAATGACTCTATGAAAAGAATGGACAAGTGTGTACTTTACAAACAAGGATTAGTTGCATCTGGATAAGAAGGTTTCCCTTTGAACTTTTCATAGTGAACATTTGGATATACTCGACCAATCAGTAGATTTGATATCTTTGAGCTGTCAAGCTTTGGTGTATACCTAGACAACCATATATCACACAATCAATCCTCTACTATCTATGGTTCTCATTATTTTATTCGTTTCAACCATGAACACTTCCTGGTTCGTAAGTGCATAGAGAACTAGCCTTAATGGATTCTCCTTGAAGCGGCTTATACTTCATGCTTACATAGGTGATTTCTAAACATTTTATCCCATAGAAACACTATTTGATATACCCTATATCAAACTTAGAAACCATTAAAATGTCATAATAGCTTATCCTTGTTTCTAAACATTGTCTCATCATGAGAATGGACCTTATAAAAATTTTGACAATGTTGAACCGTCATCAATGTCTTTGTTTGATCTACTTGAATCTAGATCTTGGGATCTCCAGTATTCTAGGTAGAGTTACCGCCATGATAACTTATCCTCGGCCATGTCTCATTCCTTTGATGATCTCTCAACCCCCTCTCTAATTAGGCCTTTTATAAGTGGACCTGATACATTATCCTTTGACTTTACATAGTTAATTGTGATAATTCTACTAGAGAGAATTTGTCTAATGATATTGTGTCTTCGGTGTATGTGACAAGACTTACTGTTATACATAACGCTCCCAACTCTTCCTATTGCCACCTGATTATTATATGCATTCATATAGGAGCCATTGATTTGGGCTAAAATGGAATGTCTTCTAAGAAATTTTAAAGCTATTCAACTTCTTCACTAGCCTTATCTAAGGCTATGAACTCAGTCTCTTTTGTAGATCGAGCTATACATGTTTGTTTGGATGATTTCCATGATATTGCTCCTCCACCAATAATAAAGACGTATCCACTTGTGGACTTAGTTTTAGTTGATCCAGTAGTCCAGTTTGCATCACTATGTCCTTCAACAACTGTTGAATAGTTGTTATAATGCAAAACAATGTTTTAAGTGTGTTCTAGATATCCCTAACTCGTTCCATTGCCATCCAATGATTTTGGTTGGGATAACTTGTGTACCAACTCAATTTACTTAGAGCACAAGCTACATTTGGTCATATGTAGTTCATGATATACATCAAACTTCCCAACACTCTGGCATAATCCAATTGAGACTGACTTGTACCTTTATTCTTAGCAAGATCAAGGTTCAAATCAATTGGGGTTTTTACACTTTTGTAGTTTAAGTCATTGAATTTTTCTTGTACCATTCAGATATAATGAGATTGAGACAATGTTAGACCTTAAGGAGTTTTGTGAATTAGAATCCCTAATGTCAAGTCAGGAACTCTAAGGTCTTTCATATCAAACTTACTAGCAAGCACATTCTTAGTAGCATTTAAGTTAGTAATGTCGTTACTCATTATTAATATATCATCTACATATAAGCAAACAATGACTATTTATTTGGAGTGTTCTTAATGTTAACACATTTGTCACACTCATTAATTTTAAAATCAATTGACAACCTTGTATAGTCAAATTTTCCATGCCATTGTTTAGGTGCTTATTTTAGTCCATACAATGAATTAACAAGTCTGCACACCTTCTTTTCATTTTCAGGAACTATGAACCTTTCTGGTTGTTCCATATAGATTTCTTCCTCCAAGTCTCCATTTAAGAAGACTGTTTTGACATCCATTTGATGAATTTCTAGACCGTACACCGTGGCTAACGCTATTAACGTTCAAATTGACGAGATTCTAGTTACCGGTGAGTACGTATTAAAGTAGTCAAGACCTTCATGTTTTTTAGATCCTTTAATAACTAGCCTCGCTTTATATTTATCAATGGTGTCAACAGCTTTCATTTTTTCAGAAAAAACAAAATCCATTTGGACCCTAAGGGTTTATTTCCAAGAGGAAAATCAACCAATTTTCATGTATGATTATTCATTATGGATTCATTCTCACTATTGACTGCATCTTTTCAATATTGTACTTATGAAGAAATCATTGTTTCTCTAACGGTCCGACTTTCTAACAATAATGTTACAAAATTTGATCCGAAGGATGTAGATTTCCTTTGACGTTCTTTTATTCCTTGAATTTTCCTCATTATGTTCACTCTCCTTTGTTTCTTCTCGAGCTCATTTTGTTCCTTCATGAGATGATTCATATTCTTTCTTATACAGATATATTGTTTCAAAGAATTCAGCATTATCTGATTCAATTACCATATTATATGAATGTCAGGATTTTTTGATCTATGCACCAGAAATTGATATGCTTTACTATTCATAGTATATCCTATGAATACATAATCAATCATCTTTGGTCTTATTTTTGTCCTTTTAGGTTTAGGAATATGGACATTAGTCAAACACCCCCACACTTTCAAATATTCAAAGTTGGGCTTTTTCGTTTTTCATTTTTCATATGGAATAGATTGTGTTTTACTATGGGGAATTTGATTGAGTATACGATTAGCCATAAAGATAGCTTCCCCCCACAAGTTTTGGGGTAAACCAGAGCTAATTAATATGACATTCATTATCTCCTTAAGTGTTTTATTTTTCCTTCCACAATTTCATTGGATTGTGGTAAGTAAGGGGATGTTTGATAAATGATGTTATATTTCAAACATATTCCTCAAAAAGAGATTCATATTCAACCCCCCCCCCCCAAACCACCCCTCAGCATTTTGATTCGTTGAACTGTTTGTATTGTTTATTGTTTAAATGCTTCAATTGTCTCACATTTACTACTAAGTAAATAAACATAGTAGTATCTAGTACAATGGTCAATAAAGTTATAAAATACTTTTTCCCACCATGAATTGGTGTTGACTTAATATCACAAATATCAGTGTGAATCTTTTCTAAGGGACTGAAATTCCTTTTAACAGATTTGTAAGGATGCTTAGCATACTTAGAAAACTTCTAAGTTGCTCAGTCTTCACAAGGTTTCATAATTGACATGTCTCAAATGTTCATGTCATAACTAGTTTGACTTAAGCAAGTAAGAACAATATATATAAAAAATTGAGTTCGAAAAGATCGTCCATGAGGTAACCTTTTTTCTACAAAAAATTTTGTTTTGAGTTATTACAATTTTATCAAATAAAAACATTGTTTAAAGTTAATACCTTGTTGGTTTCATACTAGTCATATCAATTATCATATCACTTATTAGTAACAGAAAAATGCAATTACCACAATATCACATATACTCTAAAAAGCTTTTGAGGGAATCTAACATCACACAAGAATAAAAATTTCTATCTTGTGCTTCCATATTTATATTAGACCTTAAGTCTAATTTTGTTTTTATCACTAGCAAAGAACCCCCACATTATAAGTATGATCTCAAAATTATTTTTTAAGTATTTGTCTTCTCATGCTTCAAATGTGTATGGTCAAAATATACAGTAGCAACATAAAGTCTCTTTTGAAAATAATACTCTATAAAAGAAGTAGAGCTTCAATTTTCTTTGACACCCTTTGCAAAATGTTAAAGTTTAATTTATAGAGATACCCATTACAGGAAAAAGATCATTAATTTTATGTCATTAGTCTTTTTTCCTTTCTATCACAATTAGACAGATCATTTAGTTTAAAATACTAACACTAAAGACTGAAACATTGTGCCACTTGTTTCCAGTTAACGATGAAGTTTTTATACTTTTCAAGTCAGAATATTTATTTGAACAAAGAGTTTAATAAGTTGATGAAGTTTTTGTATTCTTCAAACCAAATGTACAGTCTAATTTATCTAGTGAAGTTTTTTTTTATGTTCTTCAAACCAACGGAGTAGAAAATCAAAAGGTTTTAGTCTCCAAAAATTAGACACAATCAAACTTCACATGGAGTAGAAAACTACACAAGTTTTTAGTCTCCAAAATAGAATTAGAAAATTACAATGATATGATTTTCTTTCAAGTAACTTTTCATCGTAATCAAGTTAGTGGGGATCTTCAAAGTTGATTCACTACTCAACTTTTCATAAACATCAAATAAATTTGTCTTTTTAGCGAATAATCAATGGACAATAATATTGTCTCATGATCAAATTAGTTTGCCAGTAAAAATTGTCTCCCTCATTCAACTGTTGATAGATATTCTTCAACCATAAAGTATGGTGAAGGAACGTGACAGTGTAAGAATAGCCAATCCAAAAGAAGAGATTAGTAAAAGTTATGTCACATTCTAATTGAAGAAAACATATTTGTAGGGACTTCTTCAGAAATTTTGGACCAAGTAAATTAAGGACAAAAAAAATAAACAATAAAAAAATAAGTATGCACTATTTAACCAAATTAGTGCCTTTTGAACTTCAATTTTTTTCTCTCTTCATAATACGATAAATTAAATCTTTTAATCGTTTGGCTTCAACAAAGCAAAACACATTTGTCATTTACCCCAGTGCAAATGAAAATTAGTAGTAAATGGAAAACAAAAACCATACATGAACATTAAGTTTGTTCGTTTGGTTGCCTTCTCCAACATCGCAGACTAAATAATTTAAATGATAATTTCCTTAAGATTGTTTTTCAACATGTACTACTAAAACACTTAGAACAAAAACTTTTACAGTAAACAAAACTTTTGTAGAAAAAAATATTTTGTAAAACAAAACTTTTGTAAAACAAAATTTTGTGAAAACAATAACGACAAAGATTTTAATCAAGTTTTCAAAACCAGAAACTAAAACTAGTAATGCAAACAAAATATGTAAAGAAAATCACAAAATAAAATTGACAAGAAGAAAATCGAGCCCACTGTGTATCATTAAGGAAATTATTCCCCTCCACTACCCGAGGTTAATGGAATATATCCTCCCAAGATAGATCGATTTTATTCACCAGTGTATTGGTACCTTAAACCACGATGTCAGCGAACCAGTAAATAGCAGTAAAGCACACTAGAATATATTTGTGTAGAAGAAGAAGTCAGAAAAAAACTCATTTTAAAATGATAGGAAAATTCTCTATATAGAGAACAAAAGTGTTTATTGTGCCTTATTGGAAAGGTCACAACCACTTGGGAAGCTCACAATTTTTTTTAGAAAAAATTATAACTCGTCATTTGTCATTCACACCTTTTAAACTCAACATGTTCAATGAGTGACCTAATGATATAAAGTCAGCAAATTTCCTCACTGAATCCAATGAACTAAGAGTTGACTCCATTACATCAACTTTCGCATCAGGAATTTCCTTTACTATTGCTTCTTTAACATCTTTTTTCCTGATAACCATGATAACATGAATTCCGCGCAGAGCGAGAACACGGCTAGTATCAACACCAATACCACTCGATGCTCCTGCAAATGGATCCATGTGTGTTTATAACATTTGGAAATTCAAGCAAGTCTTTTTTATCTTTACATGTAAATTTTACCTGAAAAACTTAGAAGATTTCATGTAAATGTGATTGTGGTAACACAAAATTAAAATAGATTAATAAATGATGACACTCAACAAAATGTACAAGCAAAACAAATAAAGGAAAATATGTAAGAATGCCATTTGGGATGGTGATTTTATTTGTGGTTGCAATAGCTTATGCAAAGTTTGGGATTGTATACTGTGTCAATTGATAGACTTAGTTATGGTGAAAGTGATCCTCATCCCAAAAGAAGTCCAAAGACCTTAGCTCTTGATATAGAAGAATTAGCCGATAAATTGTTATCGGGATCTAAATTTTATGTTGGGGGATTTCTATGGGTGGATAAGCTGTTTGGGGGCATTCTCAAGTATATTCTCCATAAGTATCGTTCGTTCGCTCAGAATCGACAATTTAAACACGGTAGCTTTGTCTATCAATACTCAAGCAGATGCGAATTTTCCCTCGATCACTGGGGTAACCAGAAAAATTAGGAATACGGAGATCGGTTATTGGGGAGCTTACAAGTGCTTGGTCTTCCACAAAATAATATAGGAAGAAATATACCCAAACAGCTTAGTATGCTTAGTAGATTGAAACAACTGATACTTTGGGACAATCGGTAAACTGACGTGTGCGGACACACATAAAGTTTATTCAAAATCTATTAATGATGCTAAAGCTTTAATCATAGTTACTTTTTCCCCTTTATTAAAAAATTATAGTTACTTTTTCCCAGAAGGATCAGCCTATATCCATTAACCTTGGCATATTATGTGTTTAAGGATGGTTTTCCTACACACTATTTACACGTTTTTGTTTTCACTTTTAACAATAGTTTTCCAGCAATGGATAACAAAGATGAATCAAGGATGGTTCTCGGTTATGGTGTTCTCTGGAAGCAGAATTTAGATTTTAATTTCCTTTCCTTGTCATTCTCTGGGTGCTGTCTTAAGAACTTGAGACACAAGTTCATTTCTTGCATTTCAGTTTGTACGTATTTTGAGTTGTTATCACCAAAGAAGTTTGATTAAAGCCATGTGGAGTGTTCAGCTCACAAACTTATTACAAAGAGTTCAAGCAAAAGAGATGACTCGAACATATAATATCAAGCAGCAAAGTGGACAACAAATCATTTTTAATTGTCAAGCTCTTAAAACAACAACAAAGGCAAATTCAAAAGGAGGAAGAAGAAGCAACATGCAACAGCCAGATCAATTAAGAAAAATTAGAATAGGGCAAATGTCTAAACTTCAGCCTCAGAAGTGAAGAAGCAATCCAATAAACCAAGAAAGGAAAATAATCCACAGCAAAGGAACATTTGCAAATGCAACATAGAGAAGGAAAGAAACTCGCACCTTCATCGTTCCCCGGAATACCGACGCTCTGCAGACTCAAACCCTTGAGCTTCCGGACTAGAGGAGCAAGAAGAACTGATCCTTTGTTCAGAAATATCACAGAGGAAAGAGAATAATGAACAGTTGGGATTCGCGTGAATTGGAACCACACGGGCAACGAAAAAGGCACAGAGGGCCACCGGATAAATGCCAGATAGAAGTACAATCATGCCCTTGGTCGTACCTGGGCATGTCGCTCTGTGCAGACCCAAACTATCACGCCCCAGGAGAGTACCATAATGTAATGACCCATGTGTTGTACGACATCATCGGACCTTGAGAATTTCATTACGGACAAAATTTGGACCAAATGTCATGTCAAGGGAGACCACACAGCCAGTGTGAGGTCACAGGAGCCGTGTGGCCTCAAGTGAGGCAACACTTGGCCTTAATTTTGAGTGTTGGCCCTTGGTGTGGAGATACAAGCTAAGGCACACATCACTGGCACCCCACATGGGCCATGTGACACTTCATTGACTGTGTGGAGGAGCCGTCGAGTGGCTTGAGCTTGAAAGCCCACCATTTGGGGCTAAGTGAGGTCACACAGCCCTCCTCACTTCAGCCCGTCACACAGCTCGTGTGATGCCTCACGAGTCGTGAGGGTGCCCATATGGCTTCCGGAGTGAAAATATTCTAAGTATGGAATCACCATCTCGTAACATTTTTTCGTGAAAATTTTCTAAGTGTCAGTATACGGCACACTACATAGACCGTGTGACTTCACACAGCCCATGAAGTCACGCATGTGATGAAAGTTTGTAGAAAAATTCTATGTGTTAGGTCATGGCTCCAATTTTCCTAATTTTCATCTAAGTGTTAGTTCACAGGAACTCCACATGAACCGTGGAGTGCCACACGGGCCGTGTAGCCTCAAGTGTGGTGGCTACGGGAAATTTTTCTCCGTTTGATTAATGGCGTTCTCGTAAATTCGGTTGTTTCTATTGGTCTTTTGGGAATTACTATGCTATCCAATGACCATCTAAAGCTCTAAACCTTATTTCAAACATTCAAAAACTCACTTCTCACATTTCAAACTCTCTCAAGGACTACTCTCAAAGGAACTCTTGGGAATTTTCAACTTGGGAGCAAGGTGCCATGACCCGCCACCATTCTTAAACTGAGGAGAAGAATCTTAGTGAAAGTTCTAAGCCTGTGACAAAGGGAACTCAATTCTTCTTCAAATTCTTTGGGGTTTTCTTCATCTTGGTGAAGGTATGAGGGTTTGATCCTTGATTCCTTTCAATCATGGAGACCCAAATTATTTTCAAGCAATTTCCATGAATTCTTAGTTTACTTTAAATTGGGGTTTTAAATATTATGATTCCTTAAATTCAAATAATATATGGGTTATGCTTATTTACTGATTTTAAATAATTTAAATTATAAAATGATGATTTACATTTGGTTTATGAAATTATGAATATGCATGTCCCTCTTCAAGGCTTATTTATGCATGGGTGGTTATGTTAAGATTTTAAATGTGGATTTAATTATGTTTTCACTTGAATCTCATGTCATATTGATGATTTTAGATTGAATCTTAATTATCCATGCCTTCCTCACATTATTCATGGCATTTTCATTCACGACATTGGGTTATTATGGAAATTATGAAGTAGGTTAAGCCCATTATGTTCTATGATATGATTTTGATAAGATATTGGTTATGACAAGAATGTGATCACATACATGTCTATGATTTTGGCTCTTTGAGCATTTTGGGTGCTTGCACCAATTTATATATGAATGGGCTATTCCTATGCATGAGTATTATGACTATGAAATTATGGCTTTGGCATTTGAGCCTAAGTATGAATTATTATGAATGGTGTTTGGCTTTTAAGCCCAATTGTGCATTGAAATGTTTTGGCAAGACTTATATCTCCTTGAAATCATGTATAACTACGTATATTATAAGTATTCTTATGGGATGATGACTTAGCACCGATGCAATGAGGGTTCCTCTCTCTTTCCTCGAACTATGTGCCTAGTATAGGTTCCTTTCCGAAATAGGGTTGCCTGTATAGAAAGTTTCCTCCAAAATGGGGTTGCTCCTAAGGAGAAAAAATGATATGATATGTTATGTTTTATGTGAAAATCCTATCTGAAATGGGGTTGCTCGTAAGGAAGATTACTTCATACGAAATGGGGTTGCCCTTAAGGTGAAGTATGGTTTACCTTTGGAAAGTAGAACACCTTTTTACCGATGAGGGGATTTCATCAGGATTCCAAGTAATAGCTCACTTCGTCTTACTTAATCGATTAAGGTCACATTCCCTCTATATATAAGCATCATTTGCATTTCATGCATCATGAGTTTCATAGCATCTGTTATATTACATTTCTTAATATAAATCTCCTTCTATATTATGTGCCCTTGCCACCTAACATTGTATGTAAGTTTGGTAAACTACATGCATTGCACCCCGCATACTTAGTACATTCAAACGTACTAACACATACTTTTGCCTACATGATTTCACCATGTAGGAACCGAGGAGCTGATTCATCCACCGTTTAATGTCTAGCTCAGTTTTCAAGTTATACTTGTTGTGGTGAGTCCTATCTTCCAAGGACAAGCCACCACCTCAATGTTGTTCTTTTCTGCTTTATTTACTTTGAGGGTGAGCTTAGGGTATATCTTGGCCCCCGACCTATCTTATGTAGAAGCATCGTTGGACATCTTGTGTACTCTTTTTGTTTTATGCTAAGTTTTGTATGTGGGATTCTTGTTCATGGCGACTTATGGATTATGTTGCTATAAGATGATCTTATGTTATGTTGTGGAAAGATCTGAAGTCCCGCATTGCCACCATAGCGTGAGACATACTTACCCGCCCCATAGTCGTTATGTGCTATGTGCTATGTGAGTTCATGCTAATCTCTTTCCCATAGCGTAAGTCCTACTTTCCCATCTCTTAGAATTATGGGTTACTTTTGAATGCGCTTCCGAACTGATTATGTTGATTTTGGTACTTTGAGGCTTGTTTGGGGATCCTCGGGTTCTCAATCGCCATGTCACTTCTAGATCCTAGGTTTGGGTCATGACACCTATTACGTAACTGACACTCAGAGACTATTGCTAGTCCCCAAGCAAACACTCGGTCTCAAGACAGTCATTCAATCATTCAATTCAGCGGAAGACATTTAGAGTAACGGAAACACAAGGATAGGTAACTCAACTTACTTCCAATTCAATAAATAAGGGTCGTAGGCCAATAAGATCTGTCTCAACATCTATGACATAATAGTAGATTTAAGAAACTCAGTTCAAGGAAAGAAAGACCTCAACATCAATGTCATCATCCTCTAGTCTATGAAGCCTCTACCTCTACCATCTAGAATGGTACCATGACAGGCCATGGCTACCCCTACTCAAATGAACTAACTCAAAGCATAAGAAAAATATGAAATGGTATCCTCCGAATGTAGGGGAGGAATCACCAAGCAGCTATAGGGAGAATAGACCTTCAACAGAGCACCTGTTGAGGATCTCAAGTACCTGTCTCTGCATTATGAAAAGATGTAGGCCCAAATGGACATTAGTACGTGGAATGTACAAGCATGTAAGATGGCTGAATGAAACGGTACAGGCAGAATAATATGGAATAACATCAACTCATAAGATACTCACTCAGAATGTCAAGTGTCCATCTAAAGCAAGAATAAAGAGTAGACAAATGACTCATCAATACCAATTTAAACTCATATAATCAACTCAACTCAGAGTACTATTAGTGTGGGAACCTATCCGAGAGTTTCTCGAACCGACAACCATCATCTATAAGCTGGTGATGATACACATCTATCCAGTACCTTGCCGGGGTAAAGGGCATCACATCGATGGATCCAAATAAAGAACAACAAGTCCTCTTTTGGGACTAAGGAAACATCCGGCTTTACAGTTTAATCCTCTCCTACGCTAGCCACGTAGTTATTGAGTTTGAGTTGTTATCTACTCTTACTCAATTCGGTGCTCAATACTCCTCCCAGGACTCGTCATGCTCATATGACATCAATCATTAGAATTACTCTTCTAACTAGTTTCATGGACATTGTTAACTCAATTTGTTACATCAACCATCAACTCTTGGATTAGGATCATCATTTTAGGATAAATTCATGCTCTTTAAGACTCTAGGGACATCAATTTCATCAGTTTGGTCAATGGTGCGGATAGGGAAGAAAATCCATCAACGAATCTATGATAATAGCCTGCCAACCCCAAGAAACTTCTTATATTAGTTGGAGAGGTTGGTCAGGGCCAGTTCTTAACTGCTTCAATCTTTTGGGCATCTACTCGAATACCATCACCCGAAACAACATGATTAGGACAGCCACTGATTAATGTGATTTAATATCAAGAACTTTGCATACAACTCATGGTCTTTGAGAGTCTGCAAAACTATTATAATGTGATTGGCATGCTCCTCTTCATCCTTAGAATATAACAAGATATCGTCGATAAATACAATCACAAATATATCAAGATACCATCTGAATAATCTATTCATCAAGTCCATGAAGGCTGCAGTTGTATTCGTCAACCCAAAGGACATGACCAAGAACTCAAAATGGCCAATTCTATAGACCTAAAGGTTGTCTTTGGAATATCACGTTCCCTCACTTTCAACAGATGGTAGACAGATCTAAGGTCTATCTTTGAGAAGTAAGAGGCACTCTGAAGTTGGTCAAACCGATCATCTATCCTGGGGAGAGGATATTTATTCTTTATTGTGACCTTGTTCAATTGCCTATAATCAATGCACATTCTAAGTGACCCATCTTTCTTTCACATGAATAGAACAGAAGCGCCCCAAGGAGAAACACTTGGCCCGTTAAAGGCCTTCGGTAACAAATCCCTTAGTTTTTCTTTCAACTTTTTCAATTCAGTGAGGGCCATCCGATAAGGTGGAATTGAGATAGGTTGGGTATCGGGAAGAAACTCAATCCAAAAGTCAATCTACTTATCAGGAGGGACTCCAGGTAGATCCTGAGGAAATACTTCACGAAACTCATTTACAATTGGGACTAACTCTAGAGTAAGAGGCTTAACATCATCAAACTTAACTCGCACGAGATGGTAGATACAACCTTTAGAGATTAGCTTTATGGATCTAAGGTAGGAATAAATTTTCCCTAACAGAACTCCCCTTCCACTCTAGGACCGGTTTATTTAGAAATTGAAACTTAACAATTTGGGTCCTACAATCAATAGAGGCATAACAGGCATGAAGCCAATCCATGCCAAGAATCACATCAAAGCCAACCATCTCCATCTCTATTAAGTCAGCCAAGGTATCCCTATGATAGACGGATAATACACAATCTCTACAGACCCTCTCAGCTAGGATAGACTCACCAGTAGAAGTGGAAACAGTGAAGGGTTCAAGCAGACACTTCGAAAGAATCCCAAATCTATCCGCCATATAGGGAGTTACAAAACATAGAGTGGCACCCGGATCAAATAATACATAACAATCAAAAGTAAAAAACTCAAAGCATACCCGTGACAACATCAGGTGCAAGCTCCTGATCTTGTCGATTACCCATCACATATAAGCAGTTTGTTCTGCCTCTTGTACTCTTAGTGGTACCCCTCTAATAACTGCCGGTTGGGAGTGCTTCGGAGGGCTGTGTTTTGTTCCTTCCATCACCTCATCTTCTCATAGGACATTCATTCTTGAAGTGAACAGTCTGTCCATATTTATAACAAGCATTTGTGCCCTCACAACACTCATTTAGGTGGAGCTTGCCACACTTGCCACAGGGTGGCATTTCCCTCGAACCTTGAGTTACACTAGCTTGGGATTGAGAACCCTTAGCCCTGAAATTCTGATGACCATAAGATTTCTGACCATACTTGTTATATTGGAGGGCACACTCTCTGAAGAGGGTGCATAACTAAAAGACCTCTTCTAAAAGTAGGATTTATCTCCCCTATTCTGCTTATGCTGGCTAGTTTGATGCCCTGCTGATTTGGCTTTCTTACTACAATGCTTTTCTCTGTCTTTCTTTTTATCCTCCTCAGTTTGCTGGGCATAAACCATAATTTTGGAGATATCTATACCTGGGATCAACAATGCTACCTTGCACTCCCTCTTCACATGTTTGCCCAACTCAAACATGAATTTTCTCATCCTCGCTCTCATATCCTGGACCATCTCTAGGACATACCTAGATAATTGAATGAACTTGAGGCTGTACTTTTTATAGACAACCTCTCTTACTTTAGGTTCACGAACTCTTCAAACTTTGCCTCCCTCAACTTTTGGGGAAAGAAGGGATCGAGGAAAGCACTCTCAAAATCATTCCACTCAACAGGCTCAGCATCATCACCTTGACTATCTTCCCATTAGTTATACCAGACGTTCGCCACATCCTTAAGCTAATAGGAGGCAAGTTCAACTCTTTCAACCTCAGTCATATGCATAGCCCTTAGGACCTTCTACATCTCATCGATGAAGTTCTGTGAGTCTTCCTCAACCTTCGACCCTGTGTAAACTGGCGGGTTCATCCTCAAGAAATCTCTGCCTACTTGCAACCATGGGCTCTTGGGAGCTAAAGCTAGGGGCCTGTGGACCTTGGCTACTATTCTGGGAGGCCACTAGTTGGGTGAGCATAGCAATGGCTCCCCTGAAGTTTGCCTCTGAGGTGGGGGCTTGCTGAGCAGGAGGCATCTGTGGAGTCCCAGCACTTCTGGCAGGTCGAACCCGTCCTTTCGTCCCTATCTGAGTAGGGACCTATGGTGGGTAATTCTCAGTTAGGGGCTAAGGCATCTCATTAGGAAGCAGTACATTTAGGAGGCATGATCTGCAAATGCATAATGCACGAATCATATGGATATTTTAAATAGAGTTAGACTCCATTGCACGAACTCAGAATACATTAGAAGTGTAACCATTTCTAATGTCCTATAGCCTCCTGCTTATGAAGTGTGGTGCACAACATACCTATAAACAAGACTCTACTAGACACGTTTTCATAGAGTCCCTAGGACACTTGAACTTTGTGCTCTAATATCAAGTTTATCACGCCCCAGGAGGGTACCCTAGATGTGGATGGCACTCAGAGACTATTGCTAGTCTCCAAACGAATCACTCGGTCTCAAGACAGTCATTCAATCATTCAATTCAGCAGAAGACATTTAGAGTAATGGAAATATAAGGATGGGCAACTCAACTTACTTCTAACTAAATAAATAAGGGTCATAGGCCAACAAGATTTGTCTCAACATCTATGACATAATAGTAGATTTAAGAAACTCAATTCAAGGAAAGAAAGACCGGAACATCAATGTCATCATCCTTTATTAAGCCTCTACCTATACCATCTAGAATGGTACCATGATAGGCCATGGCTACCCCAACTCAAATGAACTAACTTAAAGCATAAGAAAAATATGAAATGGTATCCTCCGAATGCAGGGAAGGACTCACCAAGCAGTTGTAGGGAGAATGGACCTTTAACGGAATGCCTGTTTAGGATCTCGAGTACTTATCTCTGCATCATGACAAGATAATGGATGTCAGTACGTGGAATGCACGAGTATGTAAGATGGCTGAGTGAAACAATACAAGAAGAACAGTATGGAATAATATCAATTCATAAGATACTCACTCAGAATATCAAGTGTCTATCTAAAGTAAGAATAAAGAGTAGACAAATGACTCATCAATACCAATCTAAACTCATACAATCAACTCAACTCAGAGTACTATCAGTGTGGGAACATATCCGAGAGTTTCTCTAACCGACAACCATCACCTATGAGCCGGTGATGATATAACGAAGCGATGTCATTGCCACATCCATCCAATACCTTGCCGGGGTAAAGGATATCACATTGGTGGGTCCAAATAAAGAACATCAAGTCCTCTTTTGGTACTAAGGAAACATCCGGCTTTACGATTCAGTCTTTTCGTACACGGGCCACATAGTTATTAATTTTGAGTTGTTATCTACTCTTACTCAATTCGGTGCTCAATACTCCTCCCATGACTAATCATGCTCATAAGAAATCAATCATCAGAGTTACTCTTTTAACTAGTCTCATTGGACATTTTTAACTCAATTCGTTACATCAACTATCAACTCTTGGATTAGGATTATCATTTTAGGATTAAATTCATACTCTTTAAACTCTAGGGACATCAATTTCATCAACATCATTATCAACACTCTCATCTCAGGATCACAATCATAGTTACATGGACATTCATACTGACAAGGCTCTAGACTCATCTTCTAAGTTCATTGTTGCAATCTTTAGTAAAATAACGTATAAGGTTTTATGAAATAACTCATGTGAAAGCATTTATTTAGTAAATCAAGTTTATGATGATCATCAATATGGAAAAATACGTATGATAGGTAAAATTTACAAGAAAGCATTCAAGAAAATACATGCATAAAGACTCAACACATTTATCTATCAATCTACCTCAATCAAGGGGCACATGAAAGAACAATTCTATGTTTTAGGTTAGCCTTACATACCTGGAATGGAGAGCAACACTAATCTTTTCAATGTTTTGACTCCAACCTCTAGAACCCTAGCTTCTTTCTCTTCTCCTCTCAAGAACTCTTAGTTTAGCGTATAAAGCCTTAGAATAGGTTTAGAAACCCCTTTTTGACTAAAAACAACCTATTTTAATCGTACTTTGAGTTGGGGAGGGATTGGAAAAGGTCTAGGATGCCCCTCACGAAAAACTAAAAAAAGTTCGCCTCGTGTATGAGGTCTGCAACGCGAACATGATCAATTTTCTGTGTTTTTCGCTGAAAATTCTCCAAATGAGTTCTCTAATCCTGTAGAAAATACTTGGACCAAAATTAAGTGCAAGTCCGCGGTAGGTGCACATTGCACACCTATCGCGTACCCTCACTGGAAATCATTTTCGCATCAAAAATATTATCTTTTGATTCAGTTGCTCTAAAAATCAACCGAGACCACTTCCCCACTCAGTTTTCATGCTGATCGCAAATTCGACCTCAGATTTTTCATCGAAGCATGAGAAGATGCATTATGCTCACATCTCTCCTCTAGGGATATTTTGATAATTTTGTCGAGTTTTACATAAACAGAGTCGAGCAACAAGATGATAATCCGTTATTTTGAAAGAGCACAACAAGGAAGAGAAAGGCGAACAACTGCAGGATGAAGGGCGAGCCGAGTAGATTGATTCATGTGAATTACAACTACATGGGCAACGGAGAAGGAACAAATGGTCGTTGACATCGGCACAGTAGGAAGATGCCCTTGGTCATACTAGGCATGTCACACATATATTTTTATTACTATTGTAAGCCTCATTTGTAGGTATGAAATGACGGAAGTTCCCATAGTCATCCAAGGGCACTCACACTTATACATATAAATATAAGCCTTGTCACCACCTGGACCTAGGATCTAGGAGTGACATGGCGAATGGGAATCCGAGAATCCCCAAACAAGCCTCAAAGTATTCAAAATTCACATCATCGGTTTGAAAGCGTATTCAAAAAGTAAACACATAGTTCTAAAGGACGAGAAAGTAGGACTCACACTATGAGGATTTCATAAGGAAAGGGGTTAACATGGATTCACATAACATGTAGCACATTAACTCTATGGGGGCAATTCAGGACTTAGGATCTTCCACATTTCCAAATCAAATATATAAATATCATAATCCTCATAATAAATCCATAATAGCCATATCTAAAAGATATCCATAACCATAAGCTCCAAATACAACACATAACAAATAGATCCGACAAGAATCTAAAAGATGTCCAACAATGCCTCTAGTCATAAGATGGGATAGGGGGCCAAGACATGTCCCGAGCTTACCCTCAAGTAAAGATAGCATGAGCAAAAGCTGCATAAGATAGAGGAGTGGTGGCTTGTCCTTGGAAGATAAGACTCACCACAACAAGTCAAAACTTAAGATCCCATCTAAAGTCGTAGAGTGGATAATTGTAGTCCTCGGTCCCTACATGGTGAGGTCATGTAGGTAAAAGTATGCGTTAGTACGTTTGAATATACTAAGTATACGGGGTACAATGCATGTAACTTACCAAAACCTGCATACGATGTTAGATGATAAGGGCACATAATGTAGAAAGATATATATGTGTGTGTGTATGTGTGTATATATATATGTATGTATGTATATATATGTGTGTGTGTGTGTGTGTGTGTGTGTGTGTGTGTGTGTGTGTGTGTATAAAGAAGGAATGTAGTATAACAAGATGCTATGAAATTGATGATGCATGAAATGCAAATGATGCTCATATATATATTGGAGATGTAGCCATAACTGACATCTTAAACTCATACGAGCTATTACATGAATTTTCTCGATGTTGACCTCCCATCGGGTGAGAGAAGATTACTTGCCAAAGATAATCTACACCACACCTTACGACCTGGTCATTTTGTATGTGGTGGCCACCTTTCTTACGACCTGGTCACTTCGGAAGGATTTTCATATCAAAACATATCATATCATATGATATCATAAATGAATAGTCATCCCTTATGACCCAGTCATTTCGATGATGACTACTATTCCTATGGTGGCACATAGTTCAAGGAAAGGGAGAGAACCCTTGGGGATAGCTCTAACGGCCCCAATCCATCGGTGCTAAGTCGTCATCCCACAAGAATACATATATGTATATATGTATATGCTTTCAAAAGAGGCAATAGTCATTTTATAATTCTTTCAATGCATTCTTAGGCTTAAAGGCCAAACATCATTCGTCGTAATTCATACTTAGGCTCAAATGTCAAAATCCATAATTTCATAGTCATAATACTCATGCATAGGAATAACCCATTCATATAAAAGATGGTGCAAGCACCCAAAATGCTCCAAGAGCCATAATCATAGACATGTATGTGATCGCATTCTTGTCATAACCAATGTCTTATCAAAATCATATCATAATACATAATTGGGCTTAACCCACTTCAAAAATTTCATAAAAATTCAATGTCATGAATGCAAATGCTATGAATGATGTGAGGAAGGCATCGGTAATTAAGATTCAATCCAAAACCACCAACATAACATGAAATTTAAGTGAAAACATAATTAAATCCACATTTAAAATCACAATATAATTACTCATGCATAAACAAGCATCGAAAAGGGATACTCATATTCATAATTTCATAAAGAAACTCAATGTAAATCATCATAATAGGGCTTAAAGTAACTTAAAATCATCAAATATATACAACCCATACATCAATTTAATTTAATAAATCAAAATAATGAAAACCCACATGTAAAGTAAGCTTAATTTCATAGAAAATTGCTTGAAAATAGTTTGGGTCTCCTTGATTGGAAGGAATCAAGGATCAAAACCCACATACCTCCACCAAGATCAAGAAACCCAAAAGAATTTGAAGAAGAATTGAGTCCTATTGCTCTCAAATTGAAAATATCAAGAGTTCTTTCAAATAGATTCTAGAGTGGCTTGAGTGAATTAGTCTTAAATGAGGGTATTGGAATTAGTGTACGAGAGGTTCAGGAATATAAAAGGGTTTAAAGGTCTTAAAAAACCTTGGGCATGGGTCAAAATATCAAAAATACCTCAATAAAACACCCCTTTAAATTTTATCTGCAACATCTCACGCCTAGCTTCACGGGTCGTGAAGCCTCCCGTCTAACCCAGACAAATTTTACGAAAAAGGTCATAACTTCTTGCTCCGAACTCAAAATGAGGAGAGACCAAGTGCGTTGGAAAGCAAATTCAAAGAGATTTAATTTGATAGATCGTGGGCCACCAGTTCATTTTGTACTAAGAGATATGCCTATTTAAAGTTGGCCCTTCAATCGGTACTTATGAAAAACTTAGCCAATGAAATTTCTTTGAACTTGACTTGATGTAGGAGACCCATGATGGACTTAAACAACATAAATGAACTTGAATTAAAGGCTTAAAGGTGAACCTAGCTTGAGCTTGAAGATCCCATACTTCGAAAAATTTTATGAGATCAACTCCACGGAGGGCCATACGCCCCTATCAAGTCATATGAGCCGTGTGACTACACTTAGGCAAAAGATAGTCATTTCAAGCTTAAGGCCATTCACACGGCCCTCCACACAACCCGTGAAGAGTCACAAAACCCGTGTGGGGTCCAAGTGTGACGTGCCTTAGCTCAAAACTCCACAACAAGGCCACACTCCCAAAATTTTTAAGGCCAAGTGTAGTACCACTGGAGGGCAAACGGTCCATGTGACCTCACACGAGCCGTGTAGTCTCCCTTGAGATGGCACTTGGTCCAAATTTTGTCTGAAAATGGAATCTTTCAGGTTCCAATGAAGTCGTACAATGTCCGGGCCATTACAAGCCTGGATAAGTAGACACCTTTTAATTATCATGTCTGCTTCGGCAGACATATGCAATTGTTGATTGACGTGTCTGTTTCAGCTGCTTAATTTTATTTTATTGTTTCTATTAATTATTTCTTCAGTTGCTTCAACTATGATTTTACAGTTTTTCCCATAATAAATCATTCTCTTAGCCGCTTCAACTGTGATTTCACCATATCACCTTAATCAATTATTTTAAGTAATTAAAATATTAGAATTAGAATGAAACAAACACAAATATGATAAATTAAGTCTTTTTTTAAAATTAGACAAATAAAATTAAATAACTCATTTTCTCAGCTGCTTCAACTATCATTTTACTACATCAACCTGATCAATTATTTAAAGTAATACAAATCTAAGAAATAGGATGAAACAAACACAAATATGATAATTAAGTCTTTTTTAAAACTAAACAAATAAAATTAAATACTCCTAATAATTTTAATATATTTTGATGATTATATTTGTGTGAAAATTTAATGTATATTGTTACGCCGAAAAATGGCCGGCTTTTAAAAGAAAAAATGAAAAAAATTGTTCGAAAATCAAAAATCGATTCAAAACTCAATTGATTTGAGCAAAACTGATTCTCGAGA
>JAPFFP010070473.1:0-24409 GCA_026153255.1 Solanum medicagineum
CCAACTCCATCTCATTAGGTAACTCAAGCTCATAAGCTACATCTCCAACCCTTCTTAAAATTTTATAAGAACCCACAAATCTTGGTCTCAACTTGCCCTTTTTTGCCAAAACGAACAACACCTTTCATAGTTGAAACTTTGAGATACACCCAATCTCCCAGATCAAATTCAAGATCTCTCCTCATATCCAAACATGACTTTTGTCGGCTTTGAGCCATTTTTAATCTATGTCTTATCATCTTCACTTTTTCCATAGCCTCCAAGACCGAATCCGGGCCTAATAATGTCATTTCATCTACCTCAAACCAGCCAACCAGTGATCTACATCACTTACCATAAGGAGCTTCAAACACAGCCACCTCGATGCTAGAATGATAACTGTTGTTATATGCAAAATCAATAAGAGTTAAGTGATCATCCCAATTACCTTTAAATTCCAAGACACACGCTCTCAACATATCCTCCAATGTTTGAATGGTCCTTTCAATCTTGACCATCTAGTTGAGGATGAAATGTGGTACTCAGCTTAACTTTGGTACCCAAACCTCGTTGGAATGCCTTCCAAAAATGAGACGTGAATTGAGGGACACGATATGATATTATAAACAAAGGAACACCATGTAACCGGACTAAGTCATGAGTATATAACCTTGCATAATCTTCAACACTATACGAAGTCTTAACATAAAAGAAATGAGCATTCGTAATTAATCTTTAGAGGCAAATTAGCTGATTTGGTCATACGATCCACAATCACCCAAATTGAATCATATTGTTTCCGAGTCCAAGGCAATCCAATAATGAAGTCCATGTTGTTATCCTCCCACTTCAATGTTGGGATTTCAATGTCTTGAGCTAGCCCATCAGGCCTTTTATGCTTGGATTTTACTTGTTGACAATTCGGACACTCGACCACAAACTTGGCAATGTCCTTTTTCATATTACGCCACCAATAGACTTCCTTCAAATCTCGATACATTTTTGTTCAACCTAGATGAATGGAATAAGATGAATTATGAGCCTCTTGTAAGATCAAGGTTCTCAATCCATATACATCTGGCGCAGACAACCAACCTTGGAATGTAAGGACACCATCTCTCCCTTGTGAGAAAACCTACACTATCGTTTGTTCAACTAATTTCTTTAATTCAATCAAAGTAGGGTCAAGGTCTTGCTTTGACTTCACATCAACAATCAAAGATTATTGAGACCCATTATGAACAAATACGCCACCATAATTAGTACCTTCCGACCTAATACCCAATCTAGCCAACTGATGGACCTCCTTTGCCAACTCTTTCTTTTCACCCTCAACATGACTCATACTACCCATGGATATTCTACTCAAAGCATCGGCCACCACATTGACCTTACCCGGATGGTAGTGGACACTTATATCATAGTCTTTGAGAAGTTCAAGCCATCTCAGTTGCCTTAGATTTAAGTCCCTTTGAGTGAACACATACTACAAGCTCTTGTGATCAGTAAGTACATCCATATGAACTCCATAGAGATAGTGACGCCAAATTTTTAGAGCAAACGCTATCGCTGCCAATTCAAGGTCATGAGTTGGATAACTGTACCTCATGCCCTTTAAACTTTCTAGAAGCATAAGCTATGATCTTACCATTTTGCTTCAACATGCAACCGAACCCAATCCTAGATGCATCAAAATATACCACAAAACCATCCAAACCATCTAGAAGAGTCAAGATGGGAGCCGAAGTTAGCTTTTCTGTCAATGTTGGGAAACTTTTCTCCCATTAATCAGACCACACAAACTTGGACTTTTTCTTGGTCAATTTGGTCAAAGGGGATGCGATTGAAGAAAACCCTGCTACAAACTGTGGGTAGAAACTTGCCATTACCAAAAAACTCTTTATGTCAGATGGAGTTAAGGGTCTAGTTTCACACCGCCTCAGACCTTGTCCACTATAATACCTTTATCATTCACCACATGGCAAGGAAAGAAACTTCTTTCATCCAAAATTCACACTTGCTGAATTTGGCGTACAATTTCTCATCTCTCAAAGTTTGAAGGACTGTTCTCAAATGTCCCTCAAGTTTCTTCTCACTTCGGGAGTAGACTAGTATGTCATTAATAAAGACCACAACAAAAATATCAAGGTATTGTTTGAAGATCCGATTCATAAGATCCATAAACATAGCTGACACATTTTTCAATCTAATAGATATCACCAGAAACTCATAGTGCCCATACCTTGTTCTAAAATCTGTCTTAGGAACATCACTTTCCCTAACTTGCAACTGGTGATACCTAGAATGAAAGTCAATCTTAGAAAAATATCTAGCTCCTTGTAGTTGGTCAAATGAATCATCAATCCTTAGAAATTGGTACTTATTCTTAATGGTGACTTTGTTGAGTTGACAATAGTTAATGCACATTCGGAGTGACCCGTCCTTCTTCCTTACAAACAGAACGAGAGCACCCTATGGAGATATGCTAGGCCTATTATATTCCTTTTCCAATAAATCTTTCAACTGATCCTTAAGTTCTTTCAACTCCGCTGGTGCCATCCTATAAGGTGGAATAGAGATAGGTTAGGATTGGCATTGGGAAGGAGATCTATGCCAAATCAATTTCCCTTTCAGGAGGAATACCGGGAAACACATTGGGAAACTCATTGACTATAGGAACTGACTCAAGAGAGGGAACCTTAGAAGACACATCCGGACCCTGACCATATGACAGATACACCCCTTAGATATCATCTTACGAGCTTTAAGATATGAAATAAACCTACCCTTTACCACAGAATCTTGCCCTTCCCACTCAAACAAGCGTTCATTAGGAATTTGGAATTTAACTTTACGGGTTCTACAATCTATGGTGGCATAAGAGGCATGCAACCAGTCCATACCAAGGATGACATCAAAACCTACCATAAACAATTCAATAAGATTGTACAAAAGAGTCTTATGCATAATAGACATAGGAACATTTTTATAGACTCTTTTAGCAACTATTGACTCACCCACAAGAAAAGGGTCATGCAAAATTTCGGGACTTAAATTGAACCTATTGGCAAGGAAAGGGGTCACAAAGGATAAGTTGGCACCAGGATCCAACAACACATAAACATCAAAATCAAACACTTTCAACATACCCGTGACAATATTTGGCTGATCTTCCACCTCTTGCCTCCCATGTAGTGCATAGAACCTATTATTGCGAGGAACACCACCTTGTTGCACAGCTTGTGGCTTTTGGTTTCCCTACGTATCTTTAGCATACAGGCGACTACCCTTCCCTTAATATGAGCCTTGGGGAAATTGACAATCTTGTGACCTAGTTGCCTACATGCAAAACAACTTTTCGTCTCCCAATAGCATACACCACCATGTCTCTTTCCACACTTTTGGCATGTTGGCCAAGCTTGAGCATGGCCACCACTTTGTTGACCCTTAGTATGTTGAAATTGATCATTAGTATGCCTTTGGTTTAAGGCATTCAAAGACCCTTATTGTTGGAACCTTTTGTTTTGATGACCTCGGTTACCATCACCACCCTTGTGACCTTGATACTCACCATCATACCTCGGCCTCTTACCATCATTTTTCCTCAGCTTACGAATCTTCTTTTCCTTAAGTTGCTCGGCATAAATCATAAGCAGAGACAAATCAATGTCTTAGATTAGTAGGGCAGTTTCGCATTCTTCATTGATGAGGTCGGAGACTCCTGAAACAAACATATTCATCCTAGCCCTAGGATTGTATACCTGCATAGGAGAATATTTGGAGAGTGTGTTGAATTTTAGTGAGTGCTCGCGAATGCTCATCAACCCTTACCTCAAGTTCATAAACTCTTTCATTTTGGCTTCCCTTAATTCAAGAGGGAAAAAGTGGTCCAAGAATGCAGCCTTTAATTCTTTCTAATCAATTGGACCACCAAGCACCTTTTTATCTTCCCACTGATCGTACCAAATCTGGTTAAGGCTTTTAAGTTGGTAGGCTGCCAACTCTGCCTTCTCCTCCGATGAGACACCCATAATCGAGACAACTTTGTACACCTCATCAATGAACTCCATGGGAGCCTCATAAATTCTATTTCCATAAAATTCTGGCGGGTTCATATGGGTGAAATCTCTCACCCTTGATGCCTGGGTTGAAGCTTGAGGTGCTGGAGCTTGAGGTGGAGCTTGCGTAGCCTGATTGGCAACTATTTTAGCCAATAATGAGATAAGATTCCTAAACTTGGTGTGGGACACATTACCCTCTTCTTGAGGTTTAGGAACCTCACATACGGGAATATTTCTTCTTGGCGGCATTTTCTACAGTTCAACGAACAAGTTATTGGAAGGAAAGATATCATAAGTTACTCTAAGGCACGATTTGATTTAAATAAAGAAGTGAGACAATTCTAAACATCTCATAGCCTCCTATTCATAGTTGTGGCACTTCACCACCATGAATAAGAATCTACTAGATGCAGCGTGTGGACTTCTAAGAATCATTCTAAAACCTTGTGCTCTGATACCAAGCTTCTGACGAACCTAGGGCCTAAGTGTGACACGGCGAATGAGAACCCGAAGGCCCCCAAACAAGCCTCTTAAATCATAATTGCACATTATAGGTTTAAATGGTAAATGACAAATAGATGACAATGCAATATGGAGAATGGTACTAAGGGACAACTTGTAACGATAAGCAGAAGCATAAGTTAAATAGTTTAAAACATACTAAGTGTAGCAATAGTCCAGACACACCTCTAAACAATGACAATAAACAGAGCCAAGAATACAAGTCTAGGCTTCTCAATACTAAGTCAAAATGAAAGTACATCAAATATCTGAATAGCAAAGGTAAAGCTTGAAGATAACAATTCTATTCCTGATGAATGGGAAGTCACCATAGCTCAAAGTGTTCACGAGCAATCTAGCCATGCAGAGGAGGATGAGGTAGATCGCCTGTCCCTACATGATAATAGCATGTAGGAAATAATGTGGTCAGTACTTTGGAATGTATTAAGTATGCGGGTGTACAATGTAACAAGTAAATATGATGACAAAGAATACTTACCCAATATGACAAACTCCAAGCTTAACAATATATTTACTTCCAAAGTAAAGCGTAAAGTAATGCCATTAAAATGCATAGAGAAGCACATAAGCAAATAAGTGCAGGAATAAAACCATAAACAAAAAAACCATATGAGCTATAATATGGAATACAGATGTCATATTCCACACCAGGCAAAGAGTGAGTCAAATTGCCAAGCTATAACTCCAGAAACGGAAATATTAAATGGATCCACTAGTCAGAAAGTCTAAAAGACATAATCAAAATATCCTACGGTGGCACATAGTTATGAGATTAGAAGCTTTACATAAGACCCCTTAGGTCGACTCTCACTCCTAATTCATTTCGTGCTAAGTCGAAATCCCACGAAAAGAGACAATGCATATTAGAAATAATCAAAACTTAATTTAGTTCGAAAAGTCATAACTTGTAAAATAAATCATATTCGTACTTGTACTTGGAATAGCTCCTTAACAAAGATTCAAAATGAAACTAAATGGGTCTTAAGTCACCTAATATCATTTCATACTTGTATTTACTTATTCTTGTCCAAAATCATAAGTTCTTATTATGCCATGAAAGCCAAATATCTAAATTTCCTAGCCCAACTTAAATCACATTGAGATCTGGTTCAATAACTTTCGAATCACAAGTTTTATATTCAAACAAAGTTATAATAATCGTAGGAACATTTTAGGACAAAATCATAATAACTTATTTGTGGATCTAAGACTTGAAAATATATGTTAGATTATATAATGCAAATCTGAAGTGCTTGAATTAAATTATGTAAAGCCTTGATAAATATTTATAAATAATCATTAAATATATGAATAACCATAAATTAAGCAAATATTAATTAGTATGCAATTATACATAAATCAAAGATTGAAAATTCATATAAAGGAAACTAAGAATTAAACACACATACCTTGGTTGATTAGCCTTGTGAAGATCAAGAAACTTGGTAGAGATCTTGAAGAATGCTTAGCCTAAGTGTTGAGAGAGTTTTGGGAGAGCAATGTAGATTCGGGGATTTTGTTTCTTTGATGAGTGATGTAGAGACTTAGTAGGGGGGGTTATTTATACTGATTTTGGGGGGGGGATTATAAGGATCATTTAATCACTAAAAAGTGGTCAAAAACATGTGGGGGAAAGGGAATAAAATCAGGTGGTCCAAAGGGGCTTTTTGACTGACTTTTAAAAAGCAGGAAGGTGCTGAACACAAGGGAGTGGGCATGGGACCTAGGTATACATTATCCCTTCCCATGGTGCTATGACATGGTATGGCATGACCTCAAGTCGTGCTAAGGGCATGCCAAAGGCTGCCCATGCAAGCCATGCAACAATGGCAAGAACTTTACTCCCAAACAAGTCAACTACGCAACCTTCACATATACCTTCATTTCGAATAATTCCAAATGCAAACCAAACTTCATTTTTAGTCTTAACTTCACATAACATTGCCCCCAAAATATTATACTAAGGATAAACCAACTGCTCTTCCAAGACAAACTCAACAATCACATAACTAAACCAAGCCAATCGCTAATATAACCTTTATTTTAAACTTTAGTTAACTCAATAGCAATTCGCTTGAACATTATCCTTTCATGCAAGTATAAACTTAAGAACACCTGGTACATTACAACCTCATAGCCTCTTACTCATATTTGTGGTGCACTTTGCATCTATGAATAAGACTCTAATCGACGCCGTGTGTTAGATGCCCAGAATCATTAACAACCTAGTGCTTTGATACCAAGTTTGTCACGACCCAATCCTAGGGCTTAGATGTGACACAATGAATGGGAACCCAAAGAGGCCCCCAAACAAGCCTCTTAGGATATCATTTACACATACTTGGATGCAGAAACATTTAAACAACAATAACAAAATGGAAATAAGGGTAAGGGGGCTAAGGGAAGTCAATAACAAAATGTAAGTATGTTTAAGGGGGCTAAGAGAAGTTTTTCATAGCATAAATCATCAAAGAGTTAAAGCTTAAAGCATAATTACATAACTTGTCCAACAACACCTCTAGCATAATTGGGTGGGGCCACGACAACTTTCCGAGCTCGCCCTCATAGTCATAAGCATCTAAACAAAAAAAAGAGTCTTTACATAACATAGGATCAATAGCGATTGTCCATGGAGTTGAAGACTCACCAAACTTACTTCAAGAGATAGTATTAGCCACATGGAGGGGGAGGATGATAAAGTGGAGCTCTGGTTCCTACATGGTAACATCGTGTAGGCATAGAGTATGTGTTAGTACATTTGAATATACTAAGTATGTAGGATACAATACAATAAGAGATAGGCAACATAATCAAAGTGCATATATATAGCAAGAGATTGTATAATAGCAACATGGCATGCATGAATGATGCCTTAAGTAAAACATGCTTATGTGGAAACATAGTACATATGTAGGAAGAGACCATCATCATAGAACAAGCAACTTAGTACTTGGTGATAGCATCATATGAAGCTCTACTCCTTTGAAGGACAAGGATGAAAAGGATGAAGCTTTAGAAGATCAAAGGAGGCCAATAAGAAGATCTCAAACCAAGGAGTTTAATGATAAGCTTAATGGGCTTCAATTGCAGATCAAAAGGTGTCTGGTTGGGGAAGAAGAGCTAAAGCCCAAGAAGGATGAATTATCCAAGTGGTACAATTATATGGTGGACAAAATTCAAGACTAAGATGAATAATTTTAGGGTTAAATTTCATGCAAATACGGCCAAGAAGAGTCCAAGAATCAGCCAGAACGAAAGTTGCTTTCTGCCCAAGTTTGCAGAGAAGACTAGTCAAATATTCGAAATTTGTCAAGATTCTTTTCCTAGTTGGGTTTTACCTTATTTAATTATTTATATATAGGTTATTAATGTTTTCATTGTTCTATTTTGTGTATCCTAATACCATTTAATGCTTTCCTAGAACTACTACGCTATTCCTAGTTAAGGTAACTTTATTTCCTTTCTAGTGTAGGATTTACCTTGTAATTTTATTTCTAATTTTTGGATACTCCTTGTGCCTAACTTAAGGAGTCTTGGACGTCCAATGACCCTATAATATATAGAGGAGTCTTTGTTCTTTCATTAAAGACAATTAGATTGATATTGATAATATTTGAGAGAGTTCTATTGAACCTTGGTGACTTGTTCTTTGAGAATTTATCTTTAAACCTTTACTAGTTCATAGTTTGAGGTATAAAGTACTTTCTTCTTGTGATATCATTGATTTCTTTTTGGTAATCTTTAGAAGGTGATTATTTTACATGCTAATTATTGTCTTTAGTTACTCATAAAGTGGTCAAGATTTGAATCTAACATTTTGATTTATTTTCTCAAGTAAAGGTGTTAGATGTCTTCCATAAATCCTTACGTTGTTACTTGTATCTTATCAAGGTCTTAGAATATCAATTTCTTGGAAATTCTTGGATCTTTCCTTTGAATTTCCCATATCTTTAATTAGTTTTTATCTTTCTTTCTCTGTTGTTGCTTCCGCATTCTAGTATTCACTCCATCTTAGTATTGTTTCTAACCTTGATCCTATCAAGTGGTATCAGAATGGTTCTATCAATGTTCCATTCTTGGTAAATCTTGAGATTTCTCAAATATAAAGAGAAAAAAATGAAAGTAAAAAAAAGTTTTTTTAAAAAAAGGAGATAACTTGCTCTCCAAGAAATCCATTTACTTACCCTCAAAATCATGTATTAGTTTTTCCAAATAAAAAGGAATTAAGAAGATGGGATTCTAAATCTTTGAGGACACGAGAAATTTTCTTCTTTTTCTTATATAATTCTAAGTAAGTTCCTTTTTATTCGTGTTTAGTTTTTCTTTTGTTCTATACTTTATTACTAAGAACTTGATACTTGTTTGGGTTTAATTATAAATTTACAAAGTACTCTTGTTCAAAGGTTATTGGAGAGAGAAAAGGCAAGTATGGGTGAGTTTAAAAGAGGATAAAAGCCATATTAAGTCTATGATTGATATTTTCCTTTAAGATGTCTAATTCTTGTAGTGATGAAGAAAGGGCTTGTTTAGAAGCTAAGATCAAAGAAAGGAAGGACTTCAACCTTCAATCTATGCACCAATAAATCGAGAGATGGAACCTTCAATTTGAAGCGATGAGAAATATGATTATCGAGCAGAAAGAGACCATAGCTGCAATTAGGAGGGAGAATAATGTTGTACCACCCAATAATGTTGTACCACAAGTTAGAAATGTACCACATGTCCCTTTTGTAAATCTTGAATATAATAATGATGATTTTAATGGTGAACTTAATCTAAAAAGAAGATATAGGAGGGGACAAAGAGGTAGAGTAGATGATGATAATATAAGTAGTATAAATATCAAGATTCCATCTTTCAAGGAGACAAGGGACCCATACTTGTACCTTTGATTGGGAGAGACGAGTTGATGCCATATTTGATTTTCATAACTACTCTGAGGGTAAGAAAGTTCTTGTTGTTGTTGAGTTTTCTGATTATGCTGCTTCTTGGTGGATAAAGCTTGCTAGGGACAGAGTGCAATATGAGCTACCACCTATTGTTACCTGGGCAGAGATGAAGAGGGTGATGAGGAAAAGGTTTGTGCCATCATACTTTCAAAGAGTTCTACAATCACACCCTCAACACTTAAAGCAAGGTTCAATGTCGGTGGATGAATACTTCAAATGCATGGATATGGTTATGATCCAAGCTAATTTCATGGAGGAAGAAGAAGCTACAATGGCTAGATTTTTAAATGGTTTAAATTATGAAATAGCTAATGTAGTAGAGGTACAACAGTATGTAACTTTAGATGAGTTAGTTGATTTGTTTGTTAAAGTAGAAAAACAAATCAAGAAAAAGTGGCAACTTAACTCATGGAGAAATTGGCCTAACTCCATCTCCATGAAGACATTGTCAAATCAAGTGGGAAAAGCTCCTTCGAAACCTTAAGAAGATAGAGGTAAAGGTAAAGTTGACGAGGGAAGTAAAACCTTCAATCCCAGATCTTCTAAACCTTCTAGTTCTATTCAATGTCATAAATATCATGGGAGGGGTCATATAATCATGAATGTCCAAGTAGAAGAAACATCATACTTAGAGAGAATAGAGAATATGAGAGTGAAAAAAGTGAGGGGGTAGAAGAAGAAAGAGGAGGTGTAAGTGAGGAAGATGATTTAGAACTGCCCCATGATGGTATAATTAGGGTAGTTAGGAAAATTATGACTATTAATTTGGGAAGTAATGATGAAGGACAGAGGGAGAATTTGTTCCATACTAGTTGTGGAACAAAGGGGAGGAATTATTCTATGATTATTGGTGGGGGGAGTTGTGCAAATGTAGTGAGTTCATATTTGGTAGATAAGCTAGGAATTGCATGCATGAAATACTCTATCCCATATAGGCTCCAATGGTTAAATGATAGTGGAGGGTAAAAGTATACAAATAATGGATGATTTCATTTAATGTTGGTAGGTATGAAGATGAAATTCTTTGTGATGTAGTCCCAATGCAAGCATGTCATGTTTTACTTGGCCGACCTTGGCAGTATGATAGGGATACTACTCATTATGGGAGAAAAGAATAGGTACAGTCTTCTGCATAATGGTAAGAAATTTACTCTTGCACCATTATATCCTTAACAAGTGTTTGAAGTTCAGAAATGATTGAGGGAAACAATGGGAAAGCAAAGGGGATAGATAAAAAGTGAGCTTGGGGGAAAAGAAAAGTTCCAAGAGCTGGCCGAAACAAAGAGAGAGAGGGCAACAAACAAAGTAAAGAGGTAAAAGAAGGTTTGAGTGAAAAAATAAAAAGTTTTGGTGAGAGGAAAGAAGCTAAGTAAAGGAAAAAAGAGAGTCTTTACGTAAAAGCCAAAGAGTGTTTGAATGCTAGAAAAGAGGGGCTGCCTATAGTACTACTTACTTACATAGAAGTGTTGATTAACTTTGAAGAACTAAGTCCTTATTTGCCAAATAGTATTTCTTCTCTTTTTTAGAGCTTTGAAGATGTTTTTCCTAATGACACTCCAAAGGGGTTGCCACCTTTGAGAGGGATTGAGCACCAAATAGACTTTGTGCCTGGGGCTCAACTACCTAATAGGCCTCCCTATTGGAGTAGTCCTGAAGAGATCAAGGAATGACAAAGCCAAGTTGAAGAATTGCTTAAAAAGGGTTTTATTCGAGAGAGCATGAGCCCATGTTCTGTTCCTGTCCTATTAGTACCCAAAAAGGATGGAACATGGAGGATGTGTGTGGATTGTATAGCCATCAAGAAGATAATGGTAAAGTATCACCATCCTATCCCTCATCTTGATGATATGCTAGATCAACTATATGGATCCAAAATCTTTTCTAAAATTGATCTTAAAAGTTGTTACCATTAGATTCGTATGAATCCAGGAGATGAATAGAAAACTGCTTTTAAGACCAAATATGGACTTTATGAGTGGTTAGTTAAGCCTTTTGGCTTAACAAATGCACCCAACACATTTATGAGACAAATGAATCATTTTTTTAAAGATTTTCATGGAAAAATTGTTGTGGTGAATTTTGATGACATCTAATCTTTTCTCAAAATCTAGATGAACACCTAGAACAGCTAAAACAAGTTTTTGAAGTCCTTAGAAATCAGCCTTATTTGCTAATCTCAAAAAGTGTACATTCTATGTGGATCGTGTAGTTTTCTTAGGTTTTGTGGTTAGTTCTAAAGGAGTTGAAGTAGATGGTGATAAAATCAAAGCTATTAAAGAATGGCCTAGACCTAATAGTGTAACTACAATTAGGAGTTTTCATGGACTTGCCAGTTTTTATAGGAGGTTTGTGAGGGACTTTAGCACCATTGCTTCTCCTTTAACTGAAGTTATTAAGATGGATAAGAGTTTTTCATGGGGAAAGCAAAAGATGATGCATTTTGCAAACTGTTAGATTTTCTCGGCACATGCCATCTTTTAAGTCTTGGTTGACCTTCAACAAAATGGATCTTCATATATGGGAGCCTTAGGAGGTTGGTGAGTGAACGCTTGGACACTTGCTTGGTTTTACTTAAAGATCAAGTCTATACTTGTGCGAAGTTGAGCAAGTTGCTCCATGATCTCTTCATTGACCTTCCCTTGCTTACTGTTTGTGTTCATCGCACAAGAAGTCTTCATCGCACCTCACTCTCGTTGAGCCCATGCTCTATTGGTTTTAACCACTTGCTCCATCCTCACGGCCAACAATGCAAAAGGTTGGTCAAGAAACATGCCTCCCATGATTGTGTCGGCACAAGCTTGACTATTATCTTCAAGTGCCTGATAGAAAATCTCAACCAAGGGATCATCAAAAATCTTGTGATCGGGGACCATCCTCAAGTATTTGGTAAATCTCTCCCATGTAAATAGAGTCACCCGACAATTGCTCAAAATTGTTTATTTGATCTTTGAGCTTTAGCTCCTTTGATCTTGGGAAATATCTTTTTAGAAAACCTCTCTGAAGCTCTGCCAATTTGTTATTGTACCGGGAGGAAGCTCAGACAACCACACAGCTGCATTCCCAGTTAGTGACAATGGAAACACCTGCAAACCAACGGCATCAAGAGAAAGATTTTGTGTCCCCATGACGCTCTTGAAGACAAAGACCACATTATGGAGATGACGGTGGGGATAATTTGAAGGTAGCGCTGTGAACAATCCACGATTTTGGAACATTTGAAGTAACCCACTTGACATCGAGAACCTAGCATCTACCAGTAATAGAGGCAACACTATAGAGCCAGTAACATCCATGGCCATAGGGCTTAAACGATATTGGTTCTACCCATAAGCGTTCTTGTTGAAATCCCTAAGTTGTGGCCTATAATCCCTCTGGGGTGGATTTTATTCTCTCCCCATATCATCATTCATAATCATTTCTTCCTCAACTGTGATATCCTTATTCACTTGAGCCATTCTTCTAAAAAGTCAATGGATCTCCCAATTGATCGGAGCTAAGGGAGTGCCTTGGCTCCTTATGTTGGGCATACAACCTAGTACACCATTCAAGTAGAATAAAACAACAAAAACAAAGTAAAAATGAAATACGAGAGAGTCTAGAAATTAATAGTTGAACTAACTAATAGTGAAATCAAGTCAAAAAACCTAGTCATATTCCCCCGGCAATGGTGCCATAAATTTTGATGATGATCACACTCCAATAAGAAAGAGATCGCTATCAGTAATTAACCTAACCGAAGGTTAGGGTCGAATCCACTTGGAACACAGGGCTTGACTACAACAATTCACTATCTATCATTTCGAGTATTTATAACTAAAGTCTCTAATGGGAGGTTTTTGTGATTTAAGTAAAAAAGTAAAATAAATACTATACTACTACACGAGGGAACACTCACTTTTACAGACAACTTGGGAATTGTGTTCCCCATGGTTCGTCGACTCCATTACCCTAGACAACATAAATACAATTGGAAATTTGCATACAGGACGGTAACTTAAGTTCTTCTAGTGCTCTTGTGAAGGTGAAGGTCGAATTTCACCATGGCCCTTGGTCAGCAACCATGTGTACCAACTAACCATTACCTATTGTCCCAGTCAACCTCCCCTTGGTCAAGTTTGGTTGATTAGACGAGAACACATTAATCGACTCCTGTCATCAATCTCCTTTTCCTATTTGTCACAACCTTTGTTGGGATCGTGATAGTAGGCAGTGTTTGGTGTTGCCCACCACCAAACAACAATCATAATGAAGGGAAATAGACAATACATGCGAAACCCCAATCATAGAAATGCAATAAATCTAAGTCATTTCAAGTCAACTACCATGGTTCTCACAACACCAAGTTGTGGCTTCTTAGCTACTCATGGATAACGCAAAACAAACAAAAATGCCAATACAAGACATAGTTGAGAATTTTACCCAAAGCAATGAAGAGTGATACACCACAAGTTGCAAACCACAAGCTTTATAGATGGAGAATGAATACAATGTATGATTTGCACCCCCCAAAAGTGTTTTCCAAGAGAAAATTGAAATCTACACTAAAACGCTAAAGTAATCTAGAGACAATATTCAAAGGCTCTCTTTAATATTCAAGTCCAGGATCCTCCTAAAATAAACCCTAACTTAAAGTATTTAACCCCTAAAAATGACATAAAAAAGACAACTGGCAGTAGGTACGCTTCACAGGTACGACATGTAGGGCGACCTACAAGTCGTAATTGGGTCTCATCTCAGGCACTTGACATTTTGGACTTGACTATTACGACCCACTGGTACGAGTCATTGCTTAAACTACAACTCGTATGCTCTTCTTGTAATCTAGGCCTTCAGTTTTTGGTCCTAAATTTTGGCTCACTGTTTCTTGCTACGAGTCCACCTATACGAGTCGTAGTGAGACCTATAACTCATAGGGTGGCCTCATAAGGCTGACCTCCACTTAGCAGATTTTTGAGTCTTGCTCTCTGTTTCCCGCTGCGAGATCACCCTACGACTCGTAGCTTGGGCCACAACTCGAAGTGAACTCGTATGTCCTGTACTTCAGCAAAAATCTTTAATTTTCTTCCAAAATCATGCCAACCTACCTTTTCTGCAATAACAACACAAAAACACATAAAAGCATAAAAAGTCGCATTAAGAACTCACAAAATCCATTGTTTTAGGCATCAAATGTGCTGTATTTTGACAGCACATCACTTGACTCTCTTGTTCTTGATGTCTATAATATGGAAGTTTACCCTTAGCCCCGATTCCCCTTGATTATTCTTATCACTTATTGTAATTTTTATTTCTTCTGCAACCAAGGATGTGTAATAATATACTATGAGGTTTGTTTGGGGTTCCTTTGGGTTCCCAATTCGTCGATTAGATTTAGTCCCTAGGCATGGGTCATGATAGATATTCACTATTAATGGTCTCTCTTTACATATATATTATGTTCTACGTAAGCATGATTTATATCAAGCATCTTCCATGCATGCCATATTGTTATATGCTACTCATTGACTATGCTTATCCATTTTGATTACGTCGCTTATCTCTTGTTGTATTGCATCCTACATACTTAGTATATTCAAATGTACTAATGCATACTCTATGCCTACATGATATCACCATGTAGGAATCGACTGAGCATCTTCCTCTACGCGGCTAGTACGATTTCTCTCAAGCAATTTGGTGAGTCATCCATTCTGCGGATGATGTTTATGAGCTCATGCTATGTTGTAATACTATCTTTCTTTTATGTATGTATTGACTATAAGGGTGAGCCCAATTGCTTCTCTTGGCCCTCGCTCTTATCTATGTAGTAGAGGTGTTTTGGACATGTTATGTATTAAGCCTTGACTCTCTTGTTTTGATGCTTATGTCATGAAAGTATTCCTTTAGTCCTTTTCCCCTTATTTCTACTCTTAGTATGTTGTTTAATTGCTTTCGCAAAGTAGGATGTGTAATGATATGTTAAGAGGCTTGTTTGGGGTCCCTTCGGGTTCCCCATTTGCCGTGTCACGTCTACGCCCTAGGCTTAGGTCGTGACAAACTTGGTATCAGAGTACTAGGTTTTTAATAGTCCTTGATGTCCAATATACAAGATAGATTAGAGGCTTGTTCATGGTTGTGTTGTGCATGACAACCATGAGTAAGAGGCTTTGAGACGTTTTAGGAAATGTTTCCCTTCTTCATGTTCTAAGTCATGCTATAGAATTGAAGTAAGTCCCCCCCCCCAATGATTGTTCTTTCATATGTTAGATCATACCTAACACAAGTGGAAGGAGAGCCCGCACTACCAAGGAACAACCGGCTCATGGTGAGCTCCGGATGCTCTCACTATGCTAGCACAAGTTATGGCCAATCAAGTCAATCAAAGGGCCCAAGCCCCTCATACTCCTACACTGGTATCTCAGGAGAGAGGTTTCATGAGGATGAATCCATTGGTAATTTATGGATTGGTTTTTGATGGGTCTAAGGTAGAGGAGGACCCTCAAGAGTTCATTGATGAGGTATACAAGGTATTGGCTATCATTGTTGTTAGATCGGAGCAGAAAGCAGAGTTGGCAGCCTACCAACTCAAAGGGGTAGCACAAGTATGGTTTAATTAATTTGAAGGAGTATAAGGGAATCAACAATGTGGTGTTATGGGAGGAGTTCAAGACGGTTTGTCTTAATTGGTTCTTCCCTCTTGAGCTTTGGGAAGCCAAATTGTTAGAGTTAATGAATTTGAGACAAGGGTCAATGAGTGTGAGGGAGTATGCCCTCAAGTTCATTCAACTCTCCAAATATGCTCCCCACTTGGTTGCCAACCTAAGATCTAGAATGAGAAAGTTCATGATGGGTGTAACCGATTTGGTGAGTGAGCAATGCTGGTCCGCTATGTTGATTAGTGACATGGATTTGTCCTATTTGATGACTATATTGAATAAATGGAGGAGGAAAAATTGAGGAAGAGGAGGAGTAATGAGACCAAGAAGGCCCGTTGGAAAATTCCATAGTCGAAAGGGTGGCCGTTTCCATCAAGAACAAGGGTCTTCTCATGCATTTTATAAGAGGGTTTCCAATGACTTTCCAAGGGCCCAAGGTTTTGGGGGTGTGGTTCCTAAATGGTACGTGTCCGAAATATGTTAAGGGTCATAGTGGCCCATGCTTGAGGGAAACAGATGCTTGTTATGGTTGTGGGGAAGTCGGGCATAAGGTGATGGATTGCCTTCGAAATCGCAACAAGGATAAGGAGGTTCATCCACAAGGTGCTAATGCAGTTACTTTGGGGAGAGGCGACCGACAAGATGGTGCCCCAAGACACAAATGGTTCTATGCCCTCCAAGGGAGGCAAGGGGTTGAGGAGGTTCCCGATGTCATCACTGGTATATTAAAAGTCTTTGACTTTGATGTGTATGCACTGGTTGATCCGAGTGCCACTCTTTGTTTTGTTATCCCCTGTGTTGCCAAAAAGTTTCATGTTGAGCCCGAATTGTTTTGTGAGTCTTATAAGGTGTCTATTCCTATTGGTGCATCTATTGTTGCTATAAAGGTGTATAGAAATTGTCCCATTTGCATCTTGCATAAAATATTGCCTTGTGATCTTGTTGAGTCGGATATGGTCGATTTTGATGTCACTCTTGGGATAGATTGGTTGCGTGCATACTATGCCTCCATTGATTGTAGAACCTGTAGGGTCAATTCCAACTCCCAAATGAAGCTGTCCTTGTATGGGAGAGTCATGATGTGGTGGTCAAGGGCAGATTCATCTCTTGCATTAAAGCCCATAAGTTGATCTCTAAGGGGTGTCTCAATCATCTTGTAAGGGTAAGGGATATGGAGTCTAAGGTTCTTCCTATAGAGTCGGTTCCAATTGTAAATGAGTTCCCTGATGTCTTTCTAAATGACCATCTTGGTGTTCCTCCCTATAGGGAAATAAATGTTGGTATAGACCACCTTCCTGTTACTCAATCCATTTCTATTCCCCCTTACCGCATGGCGCCTGCGGAGTTGAAGGAGCAATTTAGGGATTTGTTGGAGAAGGGTTTTATTAGGCCTAGCCAATCACCTTGGGTTGCACCGGTGTTGTTTGTGAAAAAGAAGGATGGACCCCTCAAAATGTGTATAGACTACCCACAACTTAATAAGGTCACCATAAAGAATAAGTATCCTTTTCCAAGGATTGATGATTTGTTTGACCAATTGCAAGGGGCTAGTCACTTCTCTAAGATTGATCTTCGGTTCGAATACCATCAAATGAAGGTGAGGGATTGTGATATTCCTATGATGGCCTTCTAGACTAGGTATGAGCATTATGAGTTTGTTGTGATGTCTTTTGGGTTGACGAATGCTTTGGCTATCTTAATGGATCTTATTAATAGGGTCTTTGAACCCTACCTTGATTCATTTGTTGTGGTCTTCATTGATGATATTTTGATCTATTCACATAATGAGGAGGAGCATATGGGCCACTTGAGGGTAGCGCTACAAAGTTTGAGGGAAGAGACGTTGTATGCCAAGTATGAAAAATGTGAATTTTTGTTAAAGGAGGTTGCCTTCCTAGGTCATATGGTGTCGGGGGATGGTATTAAGGTGGATCTTAAAAAGACGGATGTGACTAGAAATTGTCTTATACCATTCACCCCGTTGGATTTAGGAGCTTCTTGGGCTTAGTGGGTTACTACCGGATGTTTGTGAATAGGTTTTCCTTTATCGTCTCCTATGACCAAGTTGACTCAAAAGAATGCCAAATTTGTGTGGACATATGAGTGTGAAAAGAGCTTCCAAACATTGAAAGATATGCTTGTGTCCGCTCCTATATTGTCACTACCGCAAGGGCTAGAGGGGTTTGTGGTGTATTGAGATGCTTGTAGAGTTGGTTTGGGTCGTTCTATAATGCAAAATGGTAAGGTGATAACCTATGCTTCTAGACAACTGAAAGTGCATGAAAGGAATTATCCTACTCATGATCTTGAACTAGCTGCCATGGTATTTGCATTAAAGATTTGTCGTCACTATTTGTGTGGGGTGCATGTTGATTTGTTCACCAATCATAAGAGTCTCCAATATAACTTCACTCTGAAATATCTCAACTTGAGACAAAGAAGGTGGTTAGAACTTCTTAAGGACTATGACATTAGTGTGCATTATCATCCCGGTAAGAGTAATGTGGTGTCCGATGCATTGAGTTGGGTGTCCATGGGTACCCTAACACATATTGATGATGGTGGGAAACGGGTGGCTAGGGAGGTCCATCGGTTGCTAGATTGGGAGTTAGGTTGGAAGAGGTTGATAATGGTGGTGTTGTCATTGTTGGTGGTTCAAAATCTTCATTGGTTGAGGAGGTGAATGCTAAGCCTATCTTGACCCCACATTGTTAGAATTGAAGGCATTGGTAAAAGATGGTAAGGGTGGAGGTTTTCTCCCAAGGGGGAGATGGTACTGTCATGACCCAATCCTAGGGCCTAGACGTGACTGGCGAATGGGGAACCTGAAGACACCCCAAACAAGCCTCATAACATATCATCACACATCCTTGGCTTCGGAAGCAAGACATAACAACATAAGAAACATAAACAAAGGGAATTGAGACTAAGAGAGCGAAAATCATATTTAAATATCTTGGATATCACAAGTGAATCAAAGCTCAAGCATAATACATACTTTTGTCCAATAACACCTCTAACATAGAACTTAGCGGGGGCCAAGACAAGCAACCGGGGTCACACTCATAGTCTAGTATACCAGAAAGGAAAGATAGCCTTAGATACATAGCAAAAGAACATAGATATCGCCCCCCGACATGAGGACTCACCAACTAGCTTGATTGGATATCACTAGCTACGTGGAGGAGGATGATGACAAAATGGAGCTCTGGTTCCTACAGGGTGATATCATGTAGGCAAGAGTATGCGTTAGTATGTTTGAATGTACTAAGTATGTAGGAGGCAATGCAACAAGAGATAAGCTCCATAATCAATATGCATAATAATGGACAATAGGCATGATATAGCAATATGACATGTATGATCAATGCATAAGTAAAACATGCTTTAGTAACTCATACTCATATAGGATATCATTAGTGAAGAATAGACCAAGTGAACTACTTTCCAACTCCAAGGCGCACCACTCCTTAAACGGTGATTGAGGCTTAATACCCCCTCAGGAAGGCATCCAAGGCTTGACACCCCCTCATCAAGGTGATTGAGGCTTGGTACCCCCTCAACAAGGTGATTGAACTTGGCACCCTCTCAATAACATGATTAATACTTGGCACCCTCTCAACAAGGTGATTGAGGCTTGGTACCCCCTCAATAAGGTGATTGAGACTTGGCACCCTCTCAACAAGGTATTGAGGCTTGGTACCCCCTCAACAAGGTGGTTGGGACTTGGCACCCTCTCAACAAGGTTGAGACTTGGCACCCTCTCAACAAGGTGATTGACTTGCAACATCATAGATACTTTTCATGAATTCAACACATATATAACATACTTTCGTCATCACAAGGCCATCATATACCTACATTTCCTCTCATCATTTTACATCATATGCATACCATTGTTTCATCATCATTCCATCATCACTTCATCATCATATAATCATCATAACACTATTCAACTCATAAGACATGTATTGGACCTTCAATTCCTCAAGAAACCCTAGCCGGACATTTTATCAAACACTTGGCGGGTGTGTATTGGGGCTAAAAGACCATGTAATTTAGAGATAAAATCATGCAAGAAAATCTGTAGTAAAATGACCAATCAACACCTTGCAACACCCTCAAGACATACACAACAAAACCCCTCATCAAATCCAACATTAGATCCAAGATTTAGATCTCAAAACATGCTAAAACAACCACACTTTCATGAACTAAAATCACTGTGCAGTAAATTTCTCAATATACAAGACCCACATGTGAAATCAACTTTAAATCATGAAATATTAGAAAAAGAGCATTTAGGCACCATGGGTGGAAGGACCCAATGGTTCAACACCGCATACCTTAGCTTTGGAGAAGTTGTTGATGAAGATTGAAAATGGAGGTTTGAAGCTTGAAGGAAATCCTTAGACCTAGAAGAGATTTGGACACTTGATTTTGGAGTGAAATATTAGTATAATAAGGGTTTGAGAGAGTATTTTATGAATACAAAGAAGAACTTAAGAGTTTTGGGACCTTGAATGAGCATAAAAACACCAATCTAGAGCTTAGAAAGGGTGGGAAAGGACCAAAATAACCCTTCCTAAAAAGCTGTCTAACGGCTGTTACGGGCACCGTTATGCCCCATAGGTAGCACTACGACTCATAGGACCCTTCACATGTCCCCTAGGCTCCATTTTGAAGTCTCTAGAAATTTCTATGAGCCTAAACTATGAGTCTTACCCCGACCTACAACTCGTAACAGTGGGCTCGTAGTGCAACTCTGCACTGACAGTCTTTAGTAAAATGACCATAACTTTTGACTCCGAACTCTGAATGAGGTGAAACAAAGTGAGTTGGAAATCTAACTCAAAGAGATTTTGTTTGACAAGTTGTGGGCCTCCCAATTCCAAGGGTGCTAAAAGTTAGGCTTGTTTAAAGTTGACCCTTGCATGAACCATCACCCAAAACTCAACTCTTAGGGAAGTCTTGAACTTATTTAGGTACTAAGACTCTCCCATGAACCTGATACAACCCCAACCTAACCAAATAAGGCTTGAAACATGGATAAAAAAGCATGGAGTTATTGGGTCTCACAATATCTTCCCCTTGGGAACATTCATTCTCGAAAGTGGAAGAACAAGGATTGAAACACTTGAATTAGAACATGAAACTTCAAACCATAAGATCCATTGCATAGCTTACTAGTTGAAATTCATATTGTAGTTAATAGACATGCTAAAATGTATTCAAATCATTCAAAACATCATTTTCAAAATCTCAACATAAGTGTAAAATCACCATTTTTTTGCCAACTTAAATATGAATACATATGAATGAGATAGGGGTTGAAACATAAGACTTAGAATCGTAGAAAGGACTTGAAGTGTGATCATAAGCTTGAATAGAATGAAAGAAATATGGATATTGCTTCTCCATGCCCACACTGGTTCCCGTGAGACACATACAAATAGATGACTCCTCCAAAGAGGGCCTTGACGAACACCGCATCATTATCATTCAACTTCTCCATTCACCCATCCACACCTCCACCATGACCTTCTCCTAAGTCAACTTATCCTCCACATCACCCATAATCTCAAGGATTGCTATAGTACTAGATCCCATCAACCTAGAAGCATGAAGAACCGAACTAACTCAAATCTTATCCATAGGCAATCCCTAAACTTACTCAACCTTACGAACTTCTCTCTAACTCTATAAGGACTCACAACCTCAACTCAAACCTACCTTATTTAGCAAACAACCTCTCATTCTCCAAGACTTGCAACACTACCCCCGAAGATTCACAAGCTCTAAACAAATCTATGCCCCATCACTAGAGACCACCACCACATATCAAGGTAGGGTTTTAAGATCCTATTTTAGGGACCCATAAATATAGACAATGCATAAGTCAACTGAACAACTCCACCAATACTAATAATGCTCACTTGAGGACAAAGCTCAAACCGAAGATCAACCTTAGTGAAGTGACTAACCTATTGTAGTTGACCAAATAGATCAACCATCATCAACTATCATATTACAATCTTACGGGTTCTACACTCATTGGAAACATACTATGCACTACCATCCCAAGACCTCAAACACATCAAGCTAAGTTCAACCAAGATCGCAAGACAAGACCTCTATCAATAAGAACATGGGGCAACCCTTAGAGATCAAGTGAAACTTAAGACGAAAATGGACCTACCTCTTTTGCTACCACTTGAAAACCTCACACTCAAAGATGGGTTCATTAAGGAGTCGGAATCTAACTCTACGGGTCCTACCATTCATAGAGACACAACATGCATAATACTATTCCATCCCAAGTATAACATCAAATCTACTACATCAAATCCAACGAGTCACAAGGCATGGCCTAATGCAATATGAACATGGAACAATACCTATGAACTTTCCAACAACAATAGACTCAATAAGGTGGGTAGACGCCAAAGGTTCCCAGAACAACTCAGGGCACATAAGAAGCCTACTAGCCAACATAAGTAATAACAAAAGGAATAGCGGAACCCGGATCCATCAAAATCAAAACCTTCAACTTACCTTCCTTTGCCCCCTCTTTGAAGCGACATGATAAACTAGAAGAAAAAAGAATATTCATTACAGGGGAAAGCCCTATCTCACTTCTAAAGCATGACATAGACTATGAATAAGGAAAACATATCCTAAAACGTCTCATAGCATCCTACTCATAATTGTGGTGCAAAACACAACAATGAAGAAGACTCTAATCAACGCAGTATATTGTTCTCCGAGGATCTATCAACCTAGTGATCTGATACTATCTTTTTCATGGCCCAAGCCTAGGGCCTAGACGTGACCGGCGAACAGGGAACAAGAAGGAACCCCAAATATGCCTCATAGCATATCATCACACATCCTTGGTCACGAAAGCAAGACATAATAACATAGGAAACATAAACAAAGGGAATTGGGACTATGGGAGCGAAAATCATATTTATATATCATGGATATCATAAGTGAATCAAATCTAAAGCACAAGAAATATTTTTGTCCAACAACACCTCTAACATAGAACTTAGCGGGGCCAAGACAAGCAACCGGGCTCACCATCATAGTCAAGTATACCACTCCTTAAACGGTGATTGAGGCTTAATACCCCCTCAGCAAGGCATCCAAGGCTTGACACCCCCTCATCAAGGTGATTGAGGCTTGGTACCCCCTCAACAAGGTGGTTGAGGCTTGGCACCCCCTCAACAAGGTGATTGAGACTTGGCACTTGAGGCTTGGTACCCCCTCAATGAGGTGATTAAGGCTTGGCACCCTCTCAACAAGGTGTTTGAGGCTTGGTACCCCCTCAACAAGGTGATTGAGACTTGGCACCCTCTCAACAAGGTGATTGAGGCGTGGTACCCCCTCAATAAGGTGATTGAGACTTGGCCCCCTCTCAACAAGGCGACTGACTTGCAACATCTTAGATAATTTTCATGAATTCAACACATATATAACATACTTTCGTCATCACAAGGTCTTCATATACCTACATTTCCTCTCATCATTATACATCATATGCATACCATTGTTTCATCATCATTACATTATCATATTATCATCATAAAATCATGATAATACTATTCTACTCATAAGACATGTATTGGACCTTTAATTCCTCAATAAACCCTAGCCGAACATTTTATGAAACACTTGGCGGGTGTGTAATGGGGGTAAAAGACAATGCTGTTTAGAGATGAAGTCATGCAAGAAAATATATAGTAAAATCACCAATCAGTACCTTGGAATACCCTCAATACATACACATCAAAATCCCTCATCAAATCAAACATTAGATCCAAGATTTAGAGCTCAAAACATGCTTTATACTTTCATGAACTAAAATCACTTTGCAGTAAATTTCTCAAAATACAAGACCCATATGTAAAATCAATATTAAATCATGCAATATTAGTAAAAAGAGGGTTTAGAAACCATGGGTGGAAGGAACCAATGGTTCAACACCACATACCTTAGCTTTGGAGAATTTATTGATGAAGATTGAAAATGGAGGTTTGAAGCTTGAAGGAAATCCTTAGATCTAGAAGAGATTTTAGCACTTGATTTTGGAGTGAAATATTAGTATAAGGATTTGAGAGAGTATTTTATGAATACAATGAAGAACTTAAGGGTTTTGGAACCTTGAATGAGCATAAAAATGCCAATCTAGAGCTTAGAAAGGGTGGGAAAGGACCAAAATAACCCTTCCTAAAAAGTTGTCTAACGGCTATTACGGGCC
>JAPFFP010070482.1:0-24407 GCA_026153255.1 Solanum medicagineum
CATTGAACAGTCTAGTCAACCACTCAATGCCATCCTTGACCATGTTCTTCCAGAAGTCTACCGGGATCTCATCGGGCTCGAGCGCCCTCCCCCTCTTCATCCTACTAATAGCCCGTCTTACCTCCTCAACTCTGAACCGCCGGATATACCCAAAATCACGATGGTTATCGGAGCTTGCCAACTCATCCAGTTCAATATCCCTATCTCCTTTTTCATTTAAGAGTTTATGGAAATAAGCTTGCCCCCTTAATTTAATGGAATTGTCATCCACTAACACCACGCACTCTTCATCCTTAATTTAATGTAAAATCATAATTCAATTTGAAATTAGGAGCTTGAGCTTTTTACATTTACTGCGTTGAACGTGTACTTATAAGCTTTATTACAAAGTTTGTAAAATGAAATAGTAAATCAAACAAATACTTTAAAAGTTATGCAATCTATATTTATGGTCAAGCAAGTATAATTATCAACCATTCAAAGTCTCAAATTATAAATTCTGAAAGTATTATTGTGTGTATTAATTTTTTATTTAAATTCATTTAGTTATTGAATAGGAATGCACTCGAAAAAGCAAATAGTTTGAAAGAATACTGTCACGACCCAAGCCTAGATCCTAGACATGACTGGCGAATGGAGAACCCAAAGGAACACCAAAAAAGTCTCTTAACTTGTCATTACACATCCTTGGTCATGGAAGTACATGAAAGATATGTAGAATAGAATGGGCCATTAGGGCTAAGGGAAAGTATTGCAACACATCAACATCAAAAGACAAGGAATCATACCTCATATCATGAAAACATAACTCGTCCAACAAACACCTCTATATACATAGATAGAGCGGGGGCCTAGACAAAGTAATCGGGCTCACCCTTACAGTCAAATAGAACATAAGTTAGTGTCTCAATACATTGATAAGATGAAAACATAAACCGAAGTCCCCGAAATGGAGGACTCACAAACAAGCTAAGAATAGTACCGTCTAGCCACGCGGAGGAAGAGGATGATTAGCTTGTGCACCGATTTCTACATGGGTATATCGTGTAGGCAAGAGTATACGTTAGTACATTTGAATATACTAAGTATGTGGGATGCAATGCAACAAGAGATAAGCTTCATGATCAACATGCATAACAATAGGCAATAGGCATAATATAGCAAGACAACATGTATGATCAATGCATAAGTAATATGTGATTAAGTAATCGATGCTCATATGGAATATCATATGTGTAGAAAAGACGAAGCAAGATTTCGAAGGTATGAACCCCTTGGGGTTAGTGATGATGCCGCCCCATCACTGAGGTGGATGAGTATGAACCCCCATCTCGGTTGATGAGTATAAACCCCCATCTTGGTTAGTGATGATGCTTCCCCATCACCAGATGGATAAGTACAAACCCTTCACTCAGTTACCCAGGCTCTTGTCCCCGTGGATCAGGCATGGTCTAATGCAACACTTTATATAGGATTTATCATAGGCTTTAGTGCAACATTTTTATATAGGATTAATCATATACAAAAGCTTATTTCATCATAATAACATCACTCATATCATATCTCATACTTTGAGCCTTCATTTCCTTAAGAAATCATAATCGGACATTTTATCAAACACCTTGGGGGTGTGTAATGGGGGTAAAAGACCATGAAATTTAGAGATAAAATCATGCAAGAAAATCAGCATAAAATCATCAATCAACACTTTGAAAACCCCCTAAGACATTCACATCAAAATCCCTCATCATATCTAACATTAGATCCAAGATTTAGAGCTCAAAACATGCTAAAACAACCATACTTTCATGAACTAAAATCCATGTGCGGTAAATTTCTCAATACACAAGACCCACATGTAAAATCAACTTTAAATCATGCAATATTAGTAAAAACGATGCTTAAGTACCATGGGTGGAAGGACACAATGGTTCAACACCACATACCTTAGCTTTGGAGAAGTTCTTAGTGAAGGTTGTCAATGGAGGCTTGAAGCTTAAAGAGAATCCTTAAATCTAGATGAGGTTTTTGGGGCTTGAATTTGGGAGTGAAAATATGGCTAAGTGTTTTGGGGAGTGTTGGGAAATGTTTAGGATGATATAAGGGTGAGATTTGACTAAGTATAGATAAAAATACTTTGGGGAAACTTGGGCCCAACACTTTGAATATTTTGGGCCGCACTTGAAAAACACTGCTAGGAAATACACATCTCCGCTTCGCAGAAAGGATGAGGAGAAGATTTTGTACTGAAACATGCCCAAGGCGCGTCGCAGAGGCATCTAGGAAGGATCTCTCGAATTCGTCACTTAAAAATTTATAATTGCTATTCTTTCGCTCTTAAATCGTGGTCAGACCCTTTTTCACCTAATCTTGCCCCCCTGATAAAAAATATGAAGTCTGATTTTAGAAATGACGAACGAACTTTTAGATATGTGGAAATTAAGATTTTGGGCATTCCGAGGCAAGTTTTTGGGCACTTTTTGGGGTTATTTCAATATCTCCTTCTTGGAAACATTCGTCCCTGAATGTAAAAGAGACGTACAAGACAACAATGATCATGAACAAACATGCCCCAATGAGAATGCAATATAATATGTAAAAAACCATTTTAAAATCCTCAACATAAGTGTAAAATCATCATAAGTTTACCAGCTTAATCATGAATGGATATGAATGGCATAGAGGCTGAGATGTAGAACTTGAAATCACATATGAGACTTAGGATGAGTACCTTAGGCTTGAGTGAAGTGAAAAACATAAGGATACCGCTTTTGTATGTCTATTTCGGCCACCTATGTAGCACTTTCGACTTGTTGGTTCCTCCAAAGGACCGTAACAGATGTCACTTATTTGTTCCTCAATCTCTTTACTTGCCTATCCAAGATCTGAACCGGGATCTCATCATAAGTTATCCTCCACATCACCCACAAAATCAAGAGGTATAATGGCATTAGGGTCACTAATGCACTTTCTCAACATAGAGATATGGAACACAAGATGGACCAAATCCATTTCACTAGGCAACTTCAACTCATAAGTTATGTTGCCAATCCTCTTAATCACCTCATAAGGACCAACATATCTTGGACTCAATAAAGGTTCCATAACCTTCTCAAGAGATTCCATTACTAGATTCGGCTCCAATAAAGCCACCTCTCCAACCTCAAACCAACCCACCGGTGATCTATATTGTCTCCCATAAAGAGCCTCAAATAGAACCATGCCGATCTAGAGTGATAACTATTTTTGTAGGCAAACTCAATCAATGGAAGATGGTCATCCCAATTACCTTTAAGCTCCAAGACACAAGCCCTAAGAATATCCTCAAGTGTTTGAATCGTCCTTTTGGCTTGGCCATCCGTTTGAGGGTGGAAGGTCGTACTAAGATGAACTTTTGTACCAACACCCTTTTGAAAAGACCTCCAAAAGTGTGAAGTGAGTTGTGCACCCCGGTCTGATATGATGGACAAAGAAACCCCATGTAACCTTACCATCTCATGGATGTACAACCTTGCATATTCTTCAGGCTCATATGTAGTCTTGACCTGTAGAAAGTGAGCTGATTTTGTCAGCCTATCAACCACCACTCATATTGAATCAAAAGCCTTTCATGTCTTAGGCAACACAACGACAAAATATTAATTACCTACCACTTCCAAGTGAGAATCTCTATGTCTTAGGCTAGGCCACCCGGCCTTTGCTGTTCGGCTTTAACTTGTTGGCAACTATTGCAACCAAAAACAAATTTGGCAATGTCCCTCTTCATGCCTCCTGACCAATAAAAATCCCTCAAATCTCTATACATTTTGGTGGAACCCGGGTGGATATAATAAGAGGAGTTATGGGCTTCATCAAGAATTCCCTCCCTCAAACCATCAACTCATGGCACACACAACCCCTACCTTGGTATCTAAAGACCCATCTCCTCCTTGTGTGAAAACCTATATTTTGCCCTCTTTCAGCCAAGGCCTTCAATTCAAGCAAGGAGGAGTCTAGATCCTGTTTTGCTATCATCTCATCAACCAAAGAAGATTTAAAACCATCAACCACAACAACACCATTACCCACATCTTCCAACAATCTAGCCAACCTATGCACCTCCCTAGCCATATCCATTTCACCACCATCTACATGAACTAGGATACCCATGGAGACCCGACTCAAAGCATCTGCCATAACATCTGCCTTACACGGATGGTAATGCACAATCATGTCATAGTCCTTAAGAAGTTCTAGCCATCTTCCTTGTCTCAAGTTAAGGTTTTTTCGAGTGAAGACATATTGAAGGCGCTTATGATCAGTGAAGACATCAACATGCACCCCATATAAATAATGATGCCAAATCTTTAGTGCAAACACCACGGCGGCTAATTCAAGATCATGGGTAATGTAGTTCCTTTCATGCACTTTGAGTATGACCTTACCATAGTGCATTAGTTCACAACCCAAAGCAACTCTAGATGCATCACAAGGCACAACAAAACCCTCAAGCTCATTCGGTAGTGAGAATATAGGAGCAGACATAAGTCTATCTTTCAAGGTTTGGAAAATTTTCTCTGATTCACCGATCAACACAAACTTCACCTTCTTTTGAGTCAATCTTTTCATAGGAGAAGCAATGGAGGAAAACCCATTCACAAACCTTCTATAGTAACTCGCAAGGCCCAAGAAACTCCTAATGTCCGACAGGGTCAATGGTCTAGGACAATTCGTAATAACATTGGTTTTCTTAGGATCCACTTTTATACAATCCGCCGACACCACATGACCCAAGAATGCAACCTCCTTCAACCAAAGTTCACACTAGTCATATTTATTATACAATCTCTCCTCCCTCAATCTTTACAATACAACCGTTAAATGGTCCATATGCTCTTCCTTACTATGTGAATACATCAAAATATCATAAATGAAAACCACAACAAAAATCAAGGTAGGGATTGAAGAACCTATAAATTAGGTCCATGAAGATGGCTGGTGCATTAGTCAATCTAAAGGACATCACCACAAATTCATAGTGCTCATATCTAGTCTAGAAGGTTGTTTTGGAAATATCACCACCCCTCACCCTCACTTGATGTTACCTAGACCAAAGATCAATCTTAGAGAAAAAGCTAGCCCCTTACAATTGGTCACACAAGTCATCAATCCTTGGAAGGGGATATCTATTCTTTATGGTGACCCTATAGAGTTGCCGATAGTTAATGCATATTCTAAGTGACCCATCTTTTTTCTTTACAAATAACACCCCACCCTAAGGTGATTGGCAAGGTCTAACAAATCCCTTTTCCAAAAAATATTTCAATTTCTCTTTTAACTCCTTCAACTCCACCGAGGCCATACTATAAGGGGGAATGGAGATAGGTTGGGTGTCGGGAAGGAGATCTTTGCCAAAATCTATCTTCTTTTTGAGAGGGACCGAGGGAAGGTCATTTGAAACGCTGTCAAGAAACTCATTTACAACTAGGACCGACTCAATGGAAAGGACTTTGGACTCCATATCTTTGACCCTCACAAGATGATACAAACACCCCTTGGAAATCAACCTATTGTCTTTAATGCATGAAATGAACCTACCCCTTACTACCACATCATGACTTTCCCATTCAAGGACGGGTTCATTTGGAAATTGAAACTTGACCCTACGGGTTCTACAACCAATAGAAGCATAGTAGCCATGCAACCAATCCACCCTAAGAATAACATCAAAATCAACCATATCTAATTCAACAAGATTATAAGGTAAGATTTTATGCAAGATGCAAATCGGACAATATCTATAAACCCTTCTAGCAACAATAGAGGCACCAATGGGAGTAGACACTTCATATGACTCATGCAACAACTCCAGCTCAACATGGAACTTCTTAACAACAAAGGGGGTAACAAAGGAAAGGGAGGCACCCGGATTAATCAAAGCATATACATCAAGATCAAAGATTTTCAATATACCGGTAACAACATCGGAGACCACACCAACCCTTTTCCTCCTATGTAGAGTATAAAATCGGTTGTGCCTTGGCGAACCACCTTGAGGACTACCTCTACCCAATGGGACCGCATTTGCAACCTGAACCTTGCAACAGTTACTTGGACAATCTAATTTCTTGTGACCAAGCTCTCCACAACCATAGCATGCACTAGTACCCTTCAAACACGGGCTATTATGACTTTTCCCACATCTAGGACACACATCAAATAGGAGCCACCCCACCATTACCTTGAGGTCTAGAGAAGTCTTTGGCAAGCTCCCTATTGTAGCTTGAGGAGGCCTTTGGCCTTGTGGAAGTCTAGCACCCTTGTGCAACACGCCCACAAAATGGGCCCTCTTTGCCTCATAGCCCCTCCTTTTACTCAACCTCTCTTCTTCCATTTGCTCGGCATATGTCATCAATCGAGACAATTCTATGTCACCAATAAGCAAGGTGGACTGGCATTTTTCACTTACAAAGTCGGAAACCCCCATAACAAACTTATTCATCCTTGACCTAGATGTGACCACCAAGTGAGGAGCATACTTTGAAAGTTGATTAAATTTGAGGTCATATTCCCTCACACTCATAGTTCCTTGTTTCAAGTTCATAAACTCAACCAACTTTGCTTACCTAAGCTCAAGAGGGAAGAATCAATTAAGGAAGGCCAATTTGAATTACTCCCAAAGTACCACATAGCCATTACCCTTCTCATCCTTCCATTGATCAAACAAAATTTGGGCCACCCCTTTGAGTTAGTACGCCGCCAACTTCACCTTCTCATTTAGCCTAATATCTATCGTACACAAGATTTTGTAGACCTCATTAATAAACTCTTGTGGATCTTCATCCACCTTTGACCCATGGAAAACCAGAGGATTCATCTTCATGAAGTCTCTTACCCAAGCTCCCGAAGTATTAGCATGAGGCGCTTGGGCCCCTTTTTGGACTTGGTTGGCCACCACTTGGGAAAGCATTGTAAGAGCATCCCGGAGCTCACCATTGGTAGGTTGCTCCTCGGGAGTTTGGGCCCATCTTCCCTTAGTGTTTGGCATGATCTATCATAGCATAGAATAATCATTAGGGGGAAAACTTATCACAATTCTATAGCATGACTTAGAACATGAAGAAGGGAAACATTTCCTAAAACGCCTCATAGCCTCCTATTCATAGTCAAGGCGCTCTTCACAACCATGAATAGGACTCTAACTGACGTGGTGGTTGGACTACGACGATCTAACAATCTAGTGCTTTGACACCAACTATTTCATGACCAAAGCCTAGGGCCCAGATGTGACTAGTAAATGAGGAACCCGAAGGAACCTCAAACAAGCCTCTTAAGTTGTCACTGCACATCCTTGGTCGCAGAAGTATATAAAAAACATGTAGAATAGAATGGGCCATTAGCGTTAAGGGAAAGCTTTGCAACACATCAACATCAAAAGACAAGGAATCATAGCTCATATCATGAACACATAACTTGTCCAGCAAACACCTCTACGTACATAGATAGAGCGGGAGCCAAGACAAAGTAACCGGGCTCACCCTCATAGTCAAATAGAACATAGGATAGTGTCTCAAGACATAGATAAGAGGAAAACATAAACCAAAGTCCCCAAAATGGAGGACTCAAGCTTGGAATAGTATCGTCTAGCCATGCGGAGGAGGCTAATCAACTTGGGCACCAGTTCCTACATGGTGATATCATGTAGGAGAAAGTATGCGTTAGTACGTTCGATTGTACTAAGTATGTGGGATGTAATGCAATAAGAGATAAGCTTCATGATCAACATGCATAATAATAGTAAATGGGCATAATATAGCAATATGACATGTATGATCAATGCATAAGTAAAATATTCTTAAGTAATCCATGCTCATATAAAATATAATATGTGTAGTAAAGACCAAGCAAGATTTCCAAGGTATGAACCCCTTAGGGTTAGTGATGATGCCACCCTATCACTTAGTAGGATGAGTACAAACCGCCATCTCAGTTGATGAGTATAAACCCCAATCTTGGTTAGTGATGATGCCTCCCTATCACCAAGTGGAGAAGTACGAACCCTTCCCTCAGTTAGCCGGGCTCTTGTCCCTCGGGATCGGGCATGGTCGAATGCATCACTTTACATAGGATTTATCATAGTGTTTAGTGAAACATTTCATATAGGAATAATCATATACATAAGCTCATTTCATCATCCTAACATCATTCATATCATATCTCATGCTTTGGGCCTTCATTTCCTTGAGAGACCATAACCGGACATTTTATCAAACACCTTGGGGGGGTGTAGTAGGGGTAAAAGACCATGCAATTTAGAGATGCATATATGCAAGAAAATCTATTGTAAAACCATAAATCAACACCTTGCAACACCCCCAAGACATTCAAATCAAAATTCCTCAGCAAATCCAACATTACATCCAAGATTTAGAGCTCAAAACATGCTAAACAATCACACTTTCATGAACTAAAAACACTGTACAGTAAACTTCTCAATATACAAGACCCACATGTAAAATCAACTTTAGATCGTGCAATATTAGTAAAAAGGAGGCTTGGGCACCATGGGTGGAAGGACTCAATGGTTCAACACCACATACCTTAGCTTTGGAGAAGTTCTTGGTGAAGGTTAATAATGGAGGCTTGAATGCTTGAAGAGAATCATTAAATCCGGATGAGGGTTTTAGGTCTTGAATTTGGGGGTGGAAATATGGCTAAGTGTTTTGGGGAATATTGGGAAATGTTTAGGATGATAGAAGGGTGAAACTTGACTAAGTATAGATAAAAACACGTTAGGGAAACTAGGGCCCAACACTTAGAATATTTTGGGCCGCACTTGAAAAACACTGCCAGCCAAATACACATCTCCATGTCGAAGAGAGGACGCAGAGAAGATTTTTTACTGAAGTGTGCCCAAGGCGCGTCCTGGAGGCATCGCGGAAAGCTCTCTGGAATTCGTCACTTAAAAATTTATAATTGGTACTCTTTCGCTCTTAAATTGAGGTCAGACTCTTTTTCACCGAATTTTGACCCTCTGCTCACAAATATGAAGTCGGATTTTCGAAATAATAAATGGAGTTTTTGATATATGGATAATAAAATTTCGGGCATTTCAAGGCACATTTTTAGGAACCTTTTGGGGTCATTTCAAATACAACTAAAGAAGTACGACAAAAATATTACAAATGAAGCTAAAAGTAATAATGTGAATGAAGGAAGGAGACAAAAAATTATCACGACCCAAGCCTAGGGCCTAGACGTGATACGGCGCATAGGGAACCCGAAGAGACCCGAGGCAAGTTCCTTAACATATCATTACACATCCTTGGTCTTGGAAGCAATAAAATACAATAAGTGTATTAAATTCTGATAATCGGGGCTAAGGGACATTTTCCATATCATAAACATCAAGAGTCAAGAGAGAGTCAAATCTAATAGCATTATACATAACATGTCCAACAACACCTCTAACCGTAGAACTTATAGGGGTCCAAGACAAGCAACCGGGCTCACCCTCACAGTCAAATATACAATAAAGAAAGAGAGTCATAATATGTAACATAAGAGCATAAACATTGTCCCCGAAGTGGAGGACTCACCAACTAGCTTTAGAGAGGTTGTAGTAGCCACGTTGAGGAGGATGATCAAGTGTAGCTCCAGTTCCTACATGGTAACATCACGTAGGCATAGAGTATGTGTTAGTACATTTAAATGGACTAAGTATGTAGGATGCAATGCAACAACAGATAGGCATCATATCCAAAATGCATAGTAGTAGGCAATATATAATATATCAGCAATAGGGCATGTATAATCAATGCATAAGTAAAATATGCTTACATAGAATATAATACAAGGTGTAAAAAGAGACCAACATTATAAAACCCATAGGTTACAAAGGTACAAACCCCTTTGGTTGGTTGGTGGATCATCACACCATACACCCCTGGTGATTGAGGAACTAACCCCTCAACCGGTTACCAAGGTGCGAACCTCTTGATTGGTTAGTAGATAGTTGCACCCTACCACCCCTGGTGATTGAGGTACTAAATCTTCAACCCGGTTATCAAGGCACAATCACTTGATTAGTATCAAGGTACAAACCCCTTGACATGGTTACCCGGGCTCTTAACCCCTCGAGCAAGGCATGGTCACATTCCAACATTATATAGGAGAATATCATATACATATGCCCCTTTCATCATCATAAAGTCATTCAACTCATAAGACATACGTTGGACCTTTAATTACGCAAAATACATTAACAGGACATTTTATCAAACACTTGGTGGTTGTGTAGTGCTAGTATAAAATCATACAATTTAAATGTGTAATCATGCTAGATATTCAATGTAACACCATCAATAGACACTAGATAACACCCTTAAGCAATATACATCAAAAACCTTCATCAAATTTCACAATATCTCTTTGATTCGTAACTTAAAATATGCTAAAACAATCATAATTTAATGAAACCCCAACATATTGTGCAGTGAAATTCATAACAAGTAAGGACCCATGAGTAAATCAACCTTAAATTATGCAATTTTAGGTAAAAGGAAGCTTGGGCATCATGGGTTACAGGAAGCATTGAAAGAAACCCACATACATTGACATTGGAGAATCCTTGAAGAAGATTGGAGATGGAGACTTGAAGCTTGAAAGAGAACCTTAAGTTCCGGATGAGTTTTAGGACTTGAAATTTGGAGATGAAGTATTGTCTAAGTGTCTGAGAGAGTATTTGGGAATGTCTTGAATGATATGAGGGTAAAATAAGGCTAATTATAAGTATTTTAATGCATGGGAACACTTAGGATCAAGACCCAAAAGCCTTGGGCCCGAACAAGAAAACTGCACACAAAATGAACTGAGGCATGCCCTTGGCGCGTCACGCATTGGGCGCGAAAACCTCTGTTGAATGTGATTTTTGGGAAAATGAATATGTGATTTGTTTGCTCTAAAATTTGGGTTAGACTCATTTTCCACTCAACTTGAACCCCTGAATAAGAATATGAAATCAAATTTTCGATATCACGCATTAATTTTGAGATATATGAAAATTATGATTCTTGGCACTTCCAAGGCACATTTTCTGGCATTTTTTTTGGGTCATTTCAATATCTTCCCCTTGGGAACATTCACCCCCGAATGTCAAAGAAATGTATATGAGAAAAGTAATCATAAAGAGGTCAGCCCCAATAAGAATGCAACAACATTCTTAAAACACCATTTTCAAAATCTCAACATAATTGTAAAATCACCTTGAACTTTGTCAATATAGACATGAATGCATGCAAATGACTTAGTGGCTGAAGCATAAGATTTGGCACCATAAAGAAAGGGACTTGAGGTGTTATCATAAGCTTGAATAGAGTGAAAGAGATACAGATATTGCTTCTTCATGCCCGCTTTGGCTCCCCGAGAGACATTTTTGACTTGACGATTCTTCCAAAGGGCCTTAATGGAAGCCTCATCCTTGTTCCTGAATAAGTAAAGTTTTCTTCAACAACAACCACAACATCAAATGGAACAATAGCATTAGGTTCACCCACACATTTCCTCAACATGGACACATGAAACACCAGATGAACCAAATTCATTTCACAAGGCAACTCCAACTCATAAGCCACCATACCAATCCTGCTTATTACCCAATAAAGACCCATATATCTTGGACTCAACTTGTCCTTCTTAAAAAAATGAACCACACCCTTCATGGGCGAAACCTTCAAATAGACCCAATCACCAACTTTAAATTCAAGGTCTCTCCTCCTTACTTCGGTATAGGATTTCTTTTTTGATGACTTTTGGCTATTTTCAACCTTTCTCTACTCATCCTTACTTTCTCAAGAGCCTCCGTAACCAGATCCAGACTCATCAAAGCCACCTCTAATACCTCAAACCACCCAATCGGTGATCTACAACACCTACTATAGAGGGCCTCAAAAGGAACCACACCAATACTAAAATGATAGCTATTGTTATATACAAACTCAATCAACGGAAGTTGATCATCCCAACTACCCTTGAGCTCCTATATACATGCTCTGACTATGTCCTCAAGTATTTTGATAGTTCTTTTGGCTCGGCCATCCGTTTGAGGATTAATGGCCGCACTAAGCTTTAACTAGGTTCTAAGAACTTCTTGGATGGAACACCAAAAGTGTGAAGTGGGTTGTTAAAAATTATCCAATATGATGGTGTAACAACCTAAAAAGTGCCCAAAAATATGCCTCAGAAGTGCCCAAAATTCTACTATTCATATATCCCAGAATCTGTGCATTATTTTGAAAATTCGACTTCATATTCTTGTTCAGGAGGTCAAAGTTAGGGGCAAGGGTCTAACCTTGATTTTAGAGCGAACGAATCACAATTGCAAATTTCAAAGTCACGAATTCTAGTGAGGTTAGCGCATTGCAGGTGCAACGCGCTTCAATGTTAAAAAGTGTTTAGTTTTTTTTTCGATCCAAGACTTTTAACTCTTGGCCTTAAACCCTCTTATATGAAAAAATACCCATACTTAGCTACTTTTCACCCTCATATCATTCATAACATTCCCCAATACTCATTCAAGCATTTAGTCAAATATTTTACTTCTAAACTCAAATCTCAAAACTCAGCCGGATATAACAATTTCCTCTGAAGTTTCAAGTCTCCATCTCCAATCTACTCCAAGGTTTCTTCAAAATCTAACATATATGGGTTTCTTTCATGTAATCCTTTCACCCATGATACCCAAACTCTTTTACTCAAAATTGTGTGATTTAAAATTGATTTATTCATGGGATTTTATCTATTATGAAGTTCACTACACACTATGTTGGGGTTTATGAAACTTTGACTATTTTACTATGGTTGGAGCTATAAATCTAAGGTCTATTATGAGAACTGATGAAGGGTCTTAATTCATATTGTTTGAGGGTGTTACCAAGTATCTATTGACGACTTTGCACTAATTTTTCTAGTATGATTTCACTCTTGAATTGCATGGTTTTACTCTACCGTTACACACCCTCTAAGTGTTTGATAAAATGTCCCGTTATGGATTCTTAAGGAATGGAAGATCCAATGTATGTCTTATGAGTTGAATGACTAAATGATGATGAAATATTGATAGGATGATGATGGAAAGATGATGAAAAGGAATGTACGTGTACGATGATGAAAGAGTATTACATATATATATATATGATATTATCTCAATATAGTGCTAGGGATGACCAAGCCTAACTCGGGGGTTGTACGCTCGGGTAACCTATCGAGGGGTTGGTACGTTGGTTGCCTAGCTCGGGGGGTGGTAGGCCCGGGTAACCTTGTTGGAGATTGGTACCCATAAACCTTGATGGGGGCTTTGTACTCTGTCAACCTTGATGAGGGGTTTGTACTCCGTCAACCTCGGTTGGGGTCTCATTAAGGGTTTCATACCTCATGTGCCTATCCAAGGGGGTGGTAGGCCTTCGCTTGCACTATAATGGTCACTCCTTACACTCATATTATGTTCTATATAAGCATGGTCTTACTTCAAGAATCATTCATACATGTCATAGAGTTAGTATGTTATCCATTACTTATTATTATGCATTTTTCTTATGATGCCTATCTACTGTTGCGTTGCATCCTACATACTTACTACATTTAAACGTACTAATGCATACTCTATGCCTACATAATATCACCATGTAGGAACCGGAGCTCCTATTGATTCTTCTTGTGGCTAGACGAATTGTTCAAGTAGCTTATGGTGAGTCCTCAAGTTCGGGGACAATATCTATCTTCTCTCAAGCTTATGTTTAGACTATGTCTTGTATGTTTGGATTACCTATTGTTACTATCATGAGGGTGATCCTGGTTGCTTCTCTTTTCCCCCCCGCTCTTATATATGTAGTAGAGGTGTTGTTGGACATGATATGTATCTATGCTATGACCTTTGACTCTCTTGCTTCTTGATGTTTATGATATGGAAGTTCACCCTTAGTTTTATTTCCCCTTGTTTATGCTTATCTCTTATTTTCATTTTAATTGCTTCCGCAAACAAGTATGCGTGATTGTATGATATGAGGCTTGTTTGAGGTTCTTTGGGTTTCCCATTCGCCGGTCACGTCTAGGCCCTATGAATTTATCTTGACAGATAGAGAAAGGAACCCATGCAACCTCACCAAGTCATGAATGTATAACCTAGCATAATATAGCCCCATATGTAGTCTTAACCAGTTGAAAGTGAGTCGATTTTATCATCCTATCAACCACAACCCAAATAGAATCAAAACACTTTCTAGTCTTGGGCAACCCAACCACAAAATACATATTAATCTCTTCCGACTTCCAAGTAGGATTCTCTATGTCTTGGATTAGGCCACCCGGCCTTTGGTGTTCAGATTTGACTTATTGGCAACTATGACAACTGGATATAAATTTGGCAATGCTCTTCTTCATGCCTCCCCACCAATACACCACTCTAAAATCTCTATACATCTTAGTAGTCCCCGGGTGAATAGAGTAAGAAGAACCATGAGCCTTGTCAAGAATGTTTTCCTTCAAGCCATCAACACAAGGCACACACAACCTATGTTGGTACCTAAGGCACCATCTCTCCCTTGGGAGAAAACCTCCACCTTACCATCTTTTACCAATGCCTTCAATCTAACAAAGCGTGGTCAACATCATGCTTAGCTTTCACCTCCTCAACCAATGAAGATTTAGAACCATCAACAACAACGACGACGCCATTGTCAACCTCTTCCAACCTAACTCCCAATCTAACCAACCAATTGACCTCTCTAGCCACCTCTTTATCACCACCATCAACATGAGCTAGGCTACCCATAGACACCCTACTCAAAGCATTCGTCACCACATTAGCCTTATTGGGATGATAATGCACATGCATATCATAGTCCTTAAGAAGTTCTAACCACCTTCTTTGTCTCAAGTTGAGATCCTTTTGAGCGAAGACATATTGGAGACTCATATAATCAGTGAACACATCAACATGCACCCCATACAAATAGTAACACCAAATTTTAAAAGCAAAGACCATGGCGGCTAACTCAAGTTCATGGGTAGGATAATTCTCCAAGCATCTTAAGTTGTCTAGAAGCATAGGCTATCACCATACCATTTAGTATCAAAACACCGCCCAACAAATTCTTGAGGCATAACAATACACAACAACCCCTCCAACCCTTCCGGTAGAGCCAAGATAGGGGCGTACACAAGCTTAACGTTCAACGTTTTAGGAATTCTATTCACCCTCATCGGTCTACTCAAATTAGTCTTACTTGGGGTCAACTAAGTCACAGGAGAAGCAATGGAAGAAAACCTACCCACCAAACCTCCGATAATATGCTCTATGTTCAAGAGGCCGCTAATATCCGACGGGGTCAATGGTCTAGGCTAATCTCTAATCACCCTCGTTTTATTAAGGTCCACCTTAATGCCATCACTCGGTTCCACACGACCGAGGAAGGCAACCTATTACAACCCAAAACTCCCATTTCTCCTATATAGCACCCATTCTTCTTCATTAAACTTTCTAGTACTACCCTCAAATGACTCACATGCTTCTTGTCACTCAAACCAACATATCACCCCCAAGGACCATAACAAGCATAAAAAGGCAGGGTTTAAAAACTATATTCATGAGACTTATAGGCATAACCTATGCAATAGCTAAACTAAAGACACTATTCAAAATTCAAGAATGCCAGTAAGGACACCAAGGACTCATCTACCACCAGAATAGCCTAATAGAAATATCTTAGGTTCAATATCCCTAACTTTCACAAGATGAAGAATGCAACCCTTAAGAGAGAAAGTGTACCATAGTACAAGAAATGGATCTACCTCTTTTGCTACTATTAGACAATCACCCACTAAAAGAAAGGTTTAGTTGGGACTTGGACTCTAACTCTACGGGTTATACTATCCAAGGAGACACATATCTTATGCAACTAATCCATCCCAAGTATGGCATCAAAATCTACCACATCAACCAACAAGTCACAAGGCAAGACCTATAGCAACATGAACACGGAACAATACCTATGAACTTTCTAAGAACAATAGATTCAACAAAAAAGAGGGGGGTAGACTTCAAACGTTCACACAACCACTCAGGCACACTTGAAGCCTATTAGCAATAAGGATGAAAAATGAAAGAGATAGTGGCACCTGCTCCCATCAAGGCATACACATCAAAATCAAAGGAAATTTCAACATACCAGTAGCAATATCAGGTACCTCATCCCCTCCTTGAGCCCCTTGATCAATATAACCACCTTGCCCTTATGGTCGGACATCCTTACCTTTGTTGTGAGCATATGCACAATCTAGAATTTTGTGGTCCCTCTCACCATAACAAAAGCATGCACTTGTGTTCCTCCAATATGCACCACTATGATTCCTCTAACATTTTGGGCATCTAGGATGAGTAACCCTATCATTACCCCATTTATTCTTATTGCATTTACGAGGACAATCTATTATATTATGACCCATCTCCCCACAACCATAACAAGCATTGGTCTTCTTCAAGCACTGCCATGATGGCATCTACCACACTCTAGGTACCTGGCGTAAAATACCACACCACCACGACCTTTGGGACTTTGAAAGTTTCCTTCACTACAGACCCTCTTGGCCTCACTACCCCTCCTCTTACCATTTAAAGTCTTGGCAGCACTCACGGTTGATTGAGATGAGTTATCAATTTTATCACCGCTTTGGCCAATACCTGTAGAGCATTGAGAACCCCCTCATTTGATATATCACTATCCAGAGTAGCTTGATACATATCCTGAAATGTAAAAGTTAAGGATTAGTAATAAGCCCGTGGGGACCTAACTCCATTGCACGACATAGATCATGAAAAAGTGAAACATTTCTTAGAATGCCTCATAGCCTCCTATTCATAGTCATGGTGCGCTTCACAACCATGAATCTAATCAACGCGGTGTGTTGGACACCGAGGACCTAACAACCTAGTGCTCTGATGCCAAGTTTGTCACGACCCAAGCCTAGGGCCTAGACATGACACGACGCATGGGGAACCCAAAGGGACCCCAAGCAAGCCTTTTAACATTGTCCTAGACATGACACAGTGTATGGGGAACCTAAAGGGACCCAAAGCAAGCCCCTTAATATATCATTACACATCCTTGGTCGCGGAAACAATAAAATACAATAAGAGTAGTAAATAGGGATAATCAGGGCTAAGGGCCATTTTCATTATCATAAACATCAAGAGTCAAGAGAGAGTCAAAGCTCATAGCATTATACATAACATGTCCAACAACACCTTTAACCATAGAAATTATCAGGGGTCAAGACAAACAACCGGGCTCACTTTGATATGAAAAAAGGGAAACATTTCCTAAAACGTCTCATAGCCTCCTTCTCATAGTTGTGGTGCATAACACAACCATGAATAAGGCTCTAATCAATGCAGTGGATTGGACTCCAGGGATCTATCAACCTAGTGCTCTGATACAATCTTTCTCACGCCCCGGACCTAGGCCCTAGACGTGACCGGTGAATGGGGAACCCGAAGGAACCCCAAACAATCAAGGACAAGAGAGTCAAGGCTCATGGAATAGATACATAACATGTCCAACAAAACCTCTACTATATAAGATAGGAGTGGGGGCCAAGAAAAAGCAATTAGGCTCACCCTCTGAATCAATACATAAGTCAGAAAGAGAAAGTCTTAATACATATAAAGAGATCATAAGTAACACCTCTGGAATGTAGGACTCACCAATAAGCTTGATAGGAGTTGTACTAGGCACGTGGAGGAGGAGGATGATCAAGCGTTACACTGGTTTCTACATGGTGAATCATGTAGTCAGGGTATGCATTATTAAGTTTGAATATACTAAGTATGTAGGATGCAATGCAATAAGAGGTAGGCATCATAAGCAATATACATAATCATAAGCAATGAATAGTGTCCTAACACTATGGCACATATGAATGATACATGAAGTAAAACCATGCTTATAAAGAGCATAATATGAGTGTAAGGAGAGTGATCGTTAAAGTGCAAGCCAAGGCCTACCAACCCATAGGATCGGTACATGAGGTACGAATCCCTTCATGAGGTTGATGGAGTACAAACCCCCCACCGAGGTTGATGAAATACAAACCCCCTATCGAGGTTGATAGAGTACAACCCCCCCCAATCAAGGTTGATGGCTACCAACCCCCAACAAGGTTACCCGAGCCTACCACCGCACGAGCTAGGTGTCCGAGGTACCAACCCCTCAATAGGTTACTCGGGCCTTCAACTCCTCGAGCTAGGCTTGGTCATCCCCAATTATATCGAGATAATAAATATATACACACACACACACACTCTTCTTTCATCATCACACACATACATTTCTTTTCATCAGCATTGCATCGTCATCTCATCATCATTTCATAATCATAAAGTCATTCAACTCACAAGATATGCATAGAGCTTTCAATTCCTCACGAACCCATAACCAGACATTTCATCAAATACATAGAGGGTGTGTAGTACTAGTGTAAAACCATGCAATTAAAGAGTGAAATCATGCTAGAAAATTTGATGTAAAACCTTCAATAGATACTTGGTAAAACCCTCAAGTAAGATACATTAAAAGCATTCATCAAATCTTACAATAGACATTGGTTTCATTGCTCAAAACATGACAAAACAGTCCCAATTTCATAAACCCAACATAGTGTATAGTGATTTTCATAATTATTATGACCCATGAGTAATCATATTTAAAGCATGGAAATTAGAGTAAAACGACGCTTGGGAATCATGGGTGAAAGGAACCCATGAAAGAAACCCACATACCTTAGCTTCGGAGATAAACTTGACAAAGATTGAAGATGGAGACTTGAAGCTTGAATGCAAGCCTTATGAATCTGGAAATGATTTTAAGACTTGAGTTTAGGAGTAAAATATTTTGCTAAGTGTTAGAATGAATATTGGGGAATGTTTAGAATGATATGAGGGTGAAAAATGACTAAGTATGGGTATTTTTATGTTTGGGGACACTTACGTCCAAGTCTTTTAAGTCTTGGATCCTGAGAAAATAACTAGATGGGGAAATGGACATGCCCGTGTCATGGACAAGACACGAGGATCAAATCTCTTCATTTGCGCGCCCTTGGCACAGAGCGCCCCTGGCACAAAAACACTTTGGATATCGTCACTTGGAAAATTGAAATTACTAATCCTTTGCTCTTAAATCGGGTTAGACCCATCAACTACTCAAAATGACCCCCTAAAACGAGAATATGAAGTTGTATTTTTCGTATCACGCACAGATTTTGAGATATATGGAATTATGATTTCTGGCATTTCTAGAGCACATTTTTGGGCACTTTTTTGGGGTCATTACATCGGGCACACCATCCTAATAATAAATATCCATCATAATGAAGAAGTTTGAACATAACATGAAAGAAAATAGACATCGTCCCAATGTGTGAGGACTTACCAAGAGCTAGCTTTGAACGGTCCGACTAGTCATGTGGAAGAGGATGATCGGTAGGAGCTCCCGTCCCTGCAAGGTGATATCATGTAGGCATAAAGTATGTGTTAATACTTGAAATGCACCAAGTATGCAGGGTACAATTCAATAATTATCATAGGCATAATAATGAAGATGCATAATCAGAGACAATAAATATAAGCTCAATATGCCATGTATAATGAATGCTTAGATATAACATGCTTGAGAGTAATCATACTTGCATAACTTATCCCACATAATATTGTGACATGAGTAGCTCATCCAAATACCTTGTACTAGAGTGTGAAGAGTATAGCATGAGCCATGACCCCATCTAGTAGGTAGTAAACAGTACATGATATTGAGTCGTACATGAGGGTAATACTTACACCATTGTTCATGACCCCTTCACGTAGACAATAGGTAATGCATCATAATATGTTGTACATGAGGGTAAGGTATATAACATGGTTCGTGACCACTTCATGTAGACATTTGCCTTGTACTAGAGGGTGAGGAGTACAAGATGATTCATGACTACTTCTAGTGGGCTTCACAATTCACAAGAGAATAAAACATAGTATAAGAGGTCAATGGTTCACTTGTAGGTCTTAAAAACTCATCATGATTTCAATGCTTGCTTGGGAGCCCATAATTATCTTAAAACACTTGACTTGCAAATCATGTAATAGTTCATCCACAACTTGAGGATTCTTGTCATGTAATTTCATCAAACACATTGTGGGTTCATGATATTGTTCAAAGTCATGCAACTCAAGAGTATAGAAGGAGAGTAAAGTTAATTCAAAATCCATCCATCAACATCTTAACAAAACCCCCAATTTGGATATCATGAAACCCATATCAAAAGTTCATCATAGTTCATAGTTTTAATAGACACAAATCAACTCATGGAATAAGCTTAAAGTAGACATTCATACATAATCAATCAATACTTGATAAAACCCCAACATAATTTATGTTCATATTTCATAATAAAAGATACCCATGAGTAATGCAAGTTAAAATCATGAAATTATCATAAAAAGAGAAGGTTGGGCTCCATGGGTGGAAGGACACATGGATGATGACCCATATATCTTAAACTTGGATTTTCTTGAAATTGAGTTGAGGGAAACATGAAGCTTGAGATGGGTTCTTGAGTTCAAAAATCGAGCTTGAGATCCTTGAATTTGAATGAGAGATTTGATAAAGTCTTAGAGAGGTTTTAGAGGGGGTTTTGTGAGTTATTGAGTTAAAAGATGACTAAGTATAGAAGATTTCACATTTAAATAGGCATTAGGTCATTACCCAAATGACCCAGATGAAATAAGAAAACTGAGGAACAACATACATTAGTCCATGCTCTTGGCACAATGTAGACCAAACACACCTGACAAAATACACTACTTCACGCCCCTAGCGCGTCGTGGCCTGGGAGCGGACAACCACTGGAATTCAAAAAATAGCGAAAATTATTTTTCATTATAGGTCTTCTAAAATTCGCATTACACCCATTTTTCACTCAATTTTGCCCCCTGATCAATAATATGAAGTCAGATTTCTGAAATCATGAATAGATTTTGAGATATATGAAAATTATAATTATGGGGCATTCCGAACCACATGACAGGTGTTTCTGTAATGGCCCCAAAAGTTCCTATAAATGTGCCTCAAAAATGCCTAGAACTGTAATTTCCATATATATCCAAATTTGTGTGACATTTCGAAAATCTGACTTCATATTCTTGTTCGGGGGGAGGGGGGAGGGTAAAATTGAGTAGGAAATGGGTCTATCCTGAATTTTAGAGCAACCTTAGCAAAATCTGAAATTTTATAGTGTCAATTTCGAGAATATGGTACGCGTTGTTGGCACGACGCGCCCGTGTACATTTTGTGCAAGTTTTCTTTCAAGTTGGGTCCAAGACTTTTGACACTTGGGCCTAAGTCCTCCCATATGTAAAAATACCTGTACTTAGCCATATTTTACCTTCATATCAGTCAAGACATTCCCCAATACTCACTCAAACACTTAGACTCATACTTCTCTCAAAATCAAGGGTTCCAAATCTCTCCCGGATCTTAAGGAATTCATCCAAGCTTCAAGTCTCCATTCAAATCTCCTTTAAGAAATTTGCCAAACCTAAGGTATGTGGGTTTAAACCATTGAGTCCGTACTTTCACCCATAGTGCCCAAGCTTCCTTTTTACCTAATTTGCATGATCTAAAGTCGATTTATTTATGTGGCTTGCTTATAATAACTTAACTGCACACAATGTTGGGGTTTTAGAAATTATAATTGTTTTTGGCATGTTTTGAGCTAGGAATCGAAGATCTACTGTGGGATTTGATGATGGGTTTTGATGTAGATTGCTTGAGGGTGTCACCGAGTATCTATTGATGGTTTTATATTGAATTTTCTTGCATGATAACACTCTTGAATTGCATGTTTTTTTACAAGAACTATACACCAGCCAAGTGTTTGATAAAATGTCCAGTTATAGATTCTTGAGTTGTTGAAGGTCTAAAGCAGGGCACATGAGTTGAATGACTTTATGATAATGATAAAAATGTTTATATGAGTTGTTTTAATGGAAAAGTACCTATAGTGTTGCAAGTAGGATGTTGGGTTCCCATGTTGTGTTCTTGAGAAAATGGAGAAGGCCCTCCCTTGATGATTGAAATGAAATGGTTTGATGAGCTAGTTCTTGATTCCTATCGAAAAAATTATATCGTGAGGTACAGAGAACCTATCGAAAAGTCCATGCCGTAAGGTAGAATGAATAATTGTTCCTACCGAAATGATCATAAATTAAGGTATGGACACCCTACCAAAAAGGCCATGCCGTAAGGTAGAAAGATTAATGGTTTACACCGAAAAGATCATATCGTAAGGTGTAGAAATTCTATCGAAAAGGCCATAACAGAAGGTAGAATGAATCATGACTCTGAACCAAAAGATTATATCATAAAGTAGGGGACGTCATATACTACCTATCAAAAAGACTATGTCGTACGGTAGGGGTATTGGTAACACTTTCCGAAAGGTTATACCGTAAAGCAAGTGGGGGCAATTTGGCCCACTTCATGTAGGTTTGTATAAAGGATTTTGAGTATGTATTCCATATTGTGTTTACATACCTTAATCATGATTTACAAGCTTGTTTATCTTAAGTATTGATCATGCATGTCATATTGATGTTATACCCATCCTTTGCTTGTAGTTATGCATTTTGATTATGGTACCTATTGCTTGCTAGCATTGTATCGTAATACTTAGTAAATTCAAACGTACTAACGCATACTCTATGCCTACATGATGTCACCATGTAGGGACTGGAGCACCGATTGATCATCTTTCTCCTCGTGGCTAGTACTTCCATTCAAAGCTAGTTGGTGAGCCCTCAAATCTAGGGACAATGACTTTCATCACATGTTATGTACTTATGACTATAAGGGTGAGCCCAGTTGCTTGTCTTGGCCCTCGATCTTATCTATGTTGTAGAGATGTTGTTGGACAAGTTATATATTTATATTATGAGATTTAACTCTCTCATTTCTTAATGTTTATGGTATTAAAGAGGTCCCTTAGTCCTATTTTTTTCTTTCATTTATTATCTCTTATCGTTGATTTTTAATTGTTTTCGTGACCAAGGATGTGTAATGATATGCAAAGAGCCTTGTTTGGGGTTCCTTCGAGTTCCCTATCGTGGCCATAGCTTGGCCCTAGGATCGGGTCATGAAAACGATGGTATCACAACACTAGGTTATTAGATCCTCTCAATCCAACACACAACATCGATTAGAGGCTTATTCATGGTTGTGTTGTGCACCACGACTATGAGTAGATGGCTTTCACACGTTTTAGGAAATGTTTCCCTTCGTCATGTTCTAAGTCGTATTATAGATTTGAAGAAAGTTTTCCCCTTCAACAATTGTTCTTTGCCATTCTAGATCATGCCTAACATAAGAGGAAGAAGAGCCCGCGCTCCATAGGAATAACCAGCTCATGGGGAGCTCTAAGTTGCCTTCACTTTGCTAGCTCAAGCTATGGCCCATCAAGTTAATTGTGAGGCCCAAGCCCATCATGCTCCTATCCCGAGATCTAGGGTGAGAGACTTCATGAGGATGAACCCACTAGAGTTCTATGGGTCAAAGGTGGATGAAGACCCACAAGAGTTTATTGATTAAGTTTATAAGGTATTGGCCATCATGGGTTTTAGATAGGAAGATAAGGTGGTGTTGGCGGCTTACTAACTCAAGGGGGTAGCATAAATATGGTTTACTCAATGGAAGGAGGGGAGTGGGAACAATAATGTGGTTCTATATGAGGAGCTTAAGGAAGCTTTTCTTAATCGGTTCTTCCCTCTTGAGCTTAGAGAGGCAAAGATGGTGGAGTTCATGAACTTGAAACAATGTGAGTAAGTGTGAGGGAGTATGCCCTCAAGTTCTACCAACCCTCTAAACATGCTCCTCACATGGTTGCCGACCCAAGGGGAAGAATGAACAAGCTCGTGCTGGACATCTCCGATTTGGTGAGTGAAGAATGTCGGTCCCCTATGTTAATTAGTTCCATGGATTTGTCCAGCTTGATAACTTATGCCGAAAAAATGGAAAGGGAGAAGTTGAGGAAAAGAAGGGTTAATAAGGCCAACAGGGCTCTATTTAATGGTGGCTCCGAAGGATTAGAGTTCGACTATGCTCCAAGCAAGAGGGTTGCTAAGAATGGGGTGTCAAACACAAGGCCCTAAGGAGATGATGGGGTGACTCATCCTAGATGCCCAAAATGTTTGAGGAAATATGGTGGTACATGTTAGAGGAGCAAGGGTGCATGCTTTGGGTGTGCTGAAATAGGCTACAAAATTTCGAACTGCCTATATGCCAAAAACAAGGGTAAAGATAGAGATGTTGATCAAGGGGATATTCCAAGAC